>JZKD02S0785467.1:276678-288824 GCA_000966675.3 Picea glauca | reverse complement strand
AGAGAGAGAGAGAGAGTCTTCACACGTGCGAATTGGAGAAAGAGAGAGATAAACGAAAGATAGATGCCAAGAAGACTTCGCTTGAGATACCCAGTTACTTCCAGAGCCAACGGACCTATAATAGTTGCAGTTGCTAAGGAAGGCAAGTTGCAGTGTGTACAAATGAAGAGACAAGGGTTGTATTTATACTAATTTGTCACTCAGTTTGGGGAAGAATTCTGAATTTTGTTGGGGCAGACTTTTACAAATGGAGCCAAAAAATTATTCTTACAAATTCAAAATTTCCCTCTTGAAATTTCTAAAGACGATTTGACTCAAAAATAAATTTCTTATGTCTTGAGAATTTAAATTTTATTTATAGATATTCTGAGACCAAAATATACATTATGAATACTGGCCATAGTTACAAAATTCAACACATTTATGATGTAGAGGCCCCTCCACAATGAATAGGCCTTGGCAAGATTGTTTGAAATGTTTCCAAGCTAGTAGACAACCTTGTTTCCTTCGAGATCATGGAGTATTCCCCCCACACCTTCCACCCCTTTGCTAATGCATTACTATTGTATTTAACATTTCAAATAAAAATAAAAAGTCTAAAAAATCCATATTGAAGAGGACAACTTAAGCTTTTACATCATAATTTTCCCAAATTTTTTGGTTGTGCATTTTTGGAGATATTGAATTTTAATTTCACCAATTCATGACTATATTAAAATGAAATATATATATACATTTTAGAAAAAAATTAATTAAAATAAACTAATCATAACTAAATTAAAGAAATAGTGTAAGGTGGAAAGTAGATTCAACACTGAATATAATAGCATTTGTTCCAATTATAAATTTGTAATTATTGGACATGTAATCCTTAGGATTGTGTTACTTGTGTAAATATTTTTTTGAATATGAAGGGTTGTAGGTGATAGGAAGAGTCACCCATTAAGGGAAGACCAAATTTCAAATGTTTGGTATTAATAATCATTTCATGTTAATGCAAGAATCAAGTGTAGAATTATATTCACTTCCCATACCTAACCTGATAGTGGTATCAAATCCAATGCAAGTTAACTCCATGAGAGTTTCTTCTCACGTACAAAACATTCTTTCTACCATCTTTGCAATATGTCCCTCTGCCTTCTGAACCTTTGGTTTATTCTTGTGCTAGTCATTATTTCCACAGCTCATCTCTCGAAAAACCTAATCTACCTACATGATCCTTTTTTGTTCCCAGATCACATATTTATCCTATGTGTGTCCCCTCCTTCTTCTCCTCTCCTTCTCCCCTTTGTGAAACCCTAATCAAAATTATCAAAACAAAATTATGATAATCCATGAAGGATTTTTTAGGGTGAATCCTTGTTTCATCAGATGAATAGCTTGACTATTTATTGCTTTGAGAAAAAAATGGGGATAACATTATTTTCATGCACACAAATATATTTCATATGTTCTCCCTTGTTACCTTCCACTTGAATTTAAGATCATTTCCTTGACCCATCAAGAATTGTCAACCCCCAACCCAATATGAGAATTAACAACCTAAATATCTCTCTCCTTCTAATTGAAACCTCCAAATGTGTGGGAGATGTTGCAACAGTGTGTTGAAGAGAATGCAACCACTATGAGATTTTTGTTTTGTTGAAATTGCGAATGGAATTATAGGTTAATAGTGTGAATTAGGAATCATTTGAATCTCTTTCTTGGTGGTATCTGACGTATCATAATTAGATCTCAACGAATATCTCTTAGGAGAATAGAATAATCTTTGGGAAAATAAAAATGATAGATTTCAATCGAAGGCTATCAAATTCCAACCTTGAAAAGTCAAGTATCTCATCCATAAGATTGGATATAACTTTGTTTCTTTTATGAATATTCTTCATTGTTTATGACTTTGCAAGCCAAGCCTTAAATTATTTTAAAGGACCTAATTTCCATATTCCTTCAATAAGAGTGTGAAGATGCATTCACTCATATCCATAGTCGTTGTGGTGATGATTGGTAAAGAGAATTATAGGGAATGGTACAAAAATATCAAAAATACATTGATCTTCAAGGACTTGTGGAATGGTATATGTGAAGAAGCACCCACCAATGAAGAAGAAAGTGAGTCAGAAGAAAATATGAAGAATGGAAGACCAACCATTCCTACATCAAACAAAGAATGTTCTATATGGAAGGACAAAGACCATAAAGCATATGATGTGATATCTATGAGAGTAAGTGAAAAGTTGAGTCATTACATTGCTTCCATTAATGACTCCTATAGTGATTTGGAGATATTGACTGACATGTATGACACTTACTTAGAACTAGAACTAATACAATTGATGGTGAAGTTCATCAACCTAGAGTTAAAGAATGATGTACCTACGGATTTAGCTTCTAAAATCAAATCCATAATGCATGACAGTTATTCCACTAGGATGAAGATATACCTCCCTCTCATATCCTTCATTAAGGTGCTCTACCTTACATATTCTCACTACCTTGAATCTTTGCAAGCTGGTGGTCAAATGAAATCCATCCCATTTGACAAGTTGGTGGAGAAGTCGTAGAACGTGAGAAAATATTTGGAAAGAAGTCATCTCATTCCACTAGTGATACTGTGTGCCTTTGTGAGAAGGGTAAGAGTGAACCATGTGATTCTTCTGGAAGAGAAGGAAATAAAAAAGGATATGGAAGAAATATTTTTAGAGGTAGGGGGTAGACACAAGCAAGGTGAGAGATCCAATATTCATTGTACCCATTGCAAAAAGAATGGAACACATGAAGTAAATGACTACAGAGTCCCATGGGATAATATCAATGAATATAGACAGAATAATAGAGAATACAAAGGTAAAAATTCAAAACAAACAAAAGGTAAAGCACATGAATATACTCATTACATTGTTTCCCATTGCAATATAGGATTAACTAAATATTTGTTTAACACTTCATATACTTCTTAGAGAGATGCATGGCTCCTTGACATAGGTGCAACCTCCCACTTGAAATTTTGAATAGACTTCTTCAAATACTTTAATAACATTATAGATGGCATAGTGTATTTTGTAGCTAAATTGAGTCTCAAACCTTCAGGAATGGGCACCATCATGTTTGATTTTCTTGGACTCCCATATTTTCTTCTGCATAATGTGATCTATATTCTTGAGCTAAAAAGGAACTTGTTTTCCCTTGTTTACATATGAAAATAAGGCCACTCTTTTCATACCTTCAGTGGAAAAGTTGAAATAAGGAAGGATTCTAACAACATGGTTTTCATGACTGGAATGGAAGATGGAAAATTGTTGAAGCTAAAAGGAACATCTTCCCATTCACAAAATGTTGCATACCTCTCTCATCAAAGTGAAGGTATAATTCCATCTAGTATTTTGTGGCATGCTATATTAGGTCATATTAATTATGACATCCTTCATGTACTTAAAAATAATGATGTTTCTAGTTTTTCTACTATTCCTAGGAAATTGAAACAATGTGATGCTTGTATCCTTGGAAAGCATAACAAACAACCATTTCATGATTAGACTTCTAGAGCATGTTGAAAAATTGAACCAATTAATTTTGATTTGTGTATCCCTATGCCTATTCCTTATGAAAATGGAAATAAATATATCATGTCTTTTATTGATGATTATACCAGGATGTGTTGGGTGTACTCACTAAAAGATAAATCATAATCTTTTGAAACTTTTAAAAAATTTCATGCATGAACTCAAAATGAAAATCAGTCTTGCATTGGATCTCTTAGCATTAATAATGGAAGATAATATACATCTAATGTATTTTAAATCTACCTTTTACAACATGGGATCAAACATCAAACCACAGTGTCAAACAATCCTATGCAGAATGGTGTAGCTGAAAGAATGAACACTACTCTCCTAAATATGGTTCATTCCATGATGTTTTTTAAGAATGTAAAATTGATGTTTTGGGATGTTGTTGTTCTATGTAAATTTAATGTGAAAAAAAATCATCCATCTTATGCACTTGAAAACAAGACTCCTTATGAAATTTCATATGGTTGCATTACTTCGGTGAGGCATCTCAGGGTCTTTGGTTCCACCTACTATGTATTGATTCCTAAGGAGAAAAGAAGAAAGCCTGAAGCAAGGAGTCGGAAGTGAATCTTATTGGGGTACTCAAATACCACCAAGGGATATTGTATTTACTATGAGACAAACAAGAAATTCATTCTTTCTAGAGATGCAATCTTTCTTGAATCCTCCAAGAATGACAAAATTGTTAAGAGGAAACTTGATCATCTAGACATTTTCACTTGTGTAAAGACATATCATGAATTTGATGATGATATTCCACATATTGAAGGGGGGATACTAATCTTAGTTCAATCTATGGAATCTCATTTTTATTTTGAAGCACCATCTCCCCCTCATGAATAATCTCCATCCACTTCATCAGAACCTGAATTTTATTTGGATGATTTGATTGAGAGGATTCAAAATTTGAGTCTTGATGAGAATTCAGCACCATCTGAATTAGTTGAGAAACTTGGACCATCTCAGAAAGATCCACCAAAATGGCTCATAAAACCACTTGAAAGTGTTCATCCCGATGAGTTCAAAAAGACAGCAACTAGAATCTCCTCAAGACAATATCGAGGTGATGCATATAGTTCAAATTCAGGTGATGTAGATGGCATGTATGTTTCATATTATTATCATTTGAACTGATATACTAACCTTCAACCAAATTACTTTGAATAATACACTTGTTATGATGAGTGGAAAGAATCCATGCAAAAGTAATATGATCCTCTCATCAAGAATGAGATGTGGAAGTTGGTGGATCTTCCATTTGAAGCCAAACCAATTGGCTACAAGTGGGTATTCAAGAATAATTACAAATCATATGGCTCACTTGACAAGCACAAAGAAAATCTCATGGAAAAAGTATTTGCACAAAAATAAGGTGTTGATTATGAGGAGAATTTTTCCCACATAGAAAAATGGACTACCATCTATACTATGTCTTCCATGGTAGCATAGAATGGATGGAAAATTCATCAAATGGATTTGAAGATTTCTTTCTTGAATGGAGACTTGAAAGAGAAGTTTTCATGTCTCATCTAGAAGGTTTTATTATGAAGGGAAAAGAACATAAAGTATGCAAGATCATCAAATAATTATATGGCCTGAAACAAGCACCATGATCCTGGTATGAAAATTTAATAGATCATCTTCTAAAAGTGAATTTCAAGCACTACAATCTTGATGATGCAACTTTGTTTGTCAAGAAATTTGGAAAAAAAATTGTATATCTTGTAGTATATGTATATGATCTATTGATAACATAGAATAATGAAATATATATTGCATCCATAAAGCAAGACTTGAATAAATACTTTGAGATGATAGATTTAGGACATCTTCACTACTATTTGGGCATTGAAGTGAGTCAAAATCCAAAGTACATATTCATCTCCCAAAAGAAGTATGTTGGAGAATTGTTGAACAAGTTCGGCATGACTGAGTGTAATATTGTTTCCACACCAATGGAATACAATTTTAAGCTCACATCAAAGGAAGAGAATGAATTTGATGATGCAACCTAGTACGTATTATCTACCTTACCACCACTATACTAGATATTTCATTTTTTGTTGGAATTCTTTCCATGTTCATACAAAAACCGTGTAAAGTGTTAGTGCTCTGTAAACTTGTTTGACTGAGAAAATGAATGATAGAGGAAACCTACAAACCAACTTTAAGGCCAGAAATTAGCCTTTCCGACCTAGAGAGGGATGTCTCTAAGACTTTGTCTCTATATGGGTTATGGCTTTTGAAATTGTCGGCTAGATTTAACACCTTTGTACAATGTTTCTGGTTCTATTGGCAAGAGAACACAAGACCTTGGGCCATGGAGTCAAATTTTGGAAAACAAGAGAAACAAATGATGAGGTGACTAAACTTGAGAGGATAAAGGCTAAGTAGGTAATGGTCTTTTAGTTCAAAATCATAGTGTATGGCAGGAGAAAAACACACGAAGCAACTCAGACCACCATTAGAGATGAATTATGAGTTCACTTTGAAGAAAACATAATCAACTAAATAGTCAAATATAGAGCACCGCACAGTGAATTCTAGATCTGAATAACGTTCTGATTTAGACAAAATATAGACATGAATATAAAGCACACAGGAAGCATGTACATAAAGAGAGGTTACAATACATCAAACTTCTACCATTAGAATATTTTCATCAAATTTTCAGGACCTTTGCATTAAACTTCAATCGAGTTTGAAAAAGCTACATTCAACAGTAATTGTCTACATTAATTTGCCAACCAACCTAGCTTACATTGAAAAGATGAAATATATAGACCAGGGTGTGTCACTCAGGATACCCTGCCCTCTAACTACTATCCCTAGAAATTAGGCTTTGACTATTCTCTATTATATGACTTTTCTTGTGGAACTTTACTAAAAATAGAAAATTATTGTACTCAATCGAACAATAATCGATGTCTTTCCCATGACGGTTCAGCCATCAACAAGATTTTTTCATTAAGGAGTGATGTATTGATGTCTTTCCTTCGACGGGCTATCTAGATGATCAAGTGCTCTGTCATACTTTTACCCACATCGTAACGGCCTTGCTTTCTGTCGTGCGATCATTTGCTGGAGCGTGCATGTGATGGATAACCCCGAGTTGTCGCAAATGTTTCCAAGATTATAGTGTCAGACAAGGAACAATGCCTTTATTCAAACTGTCATGTGTCCAACAAACACTTATCCTTGATAGTAGGTGAGCCTCCAGCATTTCACGTCATGTACTTTACCGCGGAGGTGACTGTCGGAGTCTATACTTCCTAGCAGGAAACGGGACACGGGGAGAGAAAATATACCCCACATTAAGAACACAAAAATGGAGTCACTCAATTATGCTTCTCGCCTCGTCTACAATTTTGATATATCAAGTGTTCTCCTGAGAGACTAGTTGTGCCTCATCAGATTTATCACTTGCATTTGCAAAACTATGACCCCTTTCATCTTCTTTTGCACACTGGCCAGAACCACGCGGGTGTTTCCCATAGCCGGTCCACTTTCCTCAAAGTGATTTGAAATTCTCTTTTCTAAAATCCTATGTGCTTCACGCAGCTGTATGATTGTGTCTTGCATGTCCCTGAGCTGCCTCTTGAGCCAAGTCATGTTTCCTTCTTTGTCCTGTGATGTCTATGCCTCAAGGGTCCTTGATGCTAACTGTCATCTCAACTCTCTATTCTCTTGGTACAACTCAGCAATAACAAGTTATGATTTCTTCAGTTGTTGAGACATTTCATGAATATCCATGCCTTTAGTGTCTGAAATTCTCCATCTACTCCAGGTTTTTAAACTTGGACCTTTGATAGGTTCCAGTCGAATGGTGCACATGAGTAACTATTTGGCGGCTGACTTTATGCACGACTCGCTTGGGACTTGAGCTTCCCCAGTTTCTTTGTTCTTCCTTGGCATGCCCCTTTTTGGGGGTATCGGTTGTTGGAGGGATAGGGCTTCTAATATATGTCCTTCTTCCACCTTTGTGTGGTGAGATGTTACCTTTCTTGTGGGTAGAGGGGAATATCCCTTGGGGTCTATGGGGATGTCGGCTATGAGTAGGAACGAATTCCAATTTTTTATCAATCGTCACAACTCCTCAACTATCAACAATTTTATCATTGAGACATGAGATAGTTTCTTCTTCGGCTAGTTTCCTTTAGCCCGGACATTGTCTGCCATTTCTCAAAGGCTTTGGTGCAAGAATAAAGGTAGATTTAATGGTCTCCTCCCCGTGAAATGCATAAACAATATGATGTGATGTTGGTGTATTCTGTCAAACCTTCCTTCACAGGTGAAATATTTCCTAAACTCTCTTAGGAGCTTTTGAAAAGGATCCTATATATATCGACTTGGAATGCCCGCTTCGACCTTCCCATTTAAACAGTCTAGTTTGATAAATTCCTCATAACATAGCATGTCTAAAGGCATGTGTTTAGAACACCTTTCACCACACGGAGGGATATCTATTGCGGCTAACAAAGTTTCCTCTGTCACTTGGAATGTGTTTCCTACAATTACTGCATGGAGCTCGCCGAAACTGAGAGTGAACTGTTCCACCAGTTTCATGTTGAATTCTTGGATTTTCTTACAAAATAACATGCAACCGACCTGTTCACAATATGCTCTGACATATGGGTCTTCATTTACCAATGTCAAGTTTTGAGGTTTGGGCTCCACATACCTCCCACTTCTCACCCATTTCCTTATGTTATGGGATGTTTCCATGGTGCAACGCGTGTTCATTCTGCGTGCGGAGTGGATTTATCATAGACCTAGAGCAGTAATCTTGATTGTCCTAGGTTTGTGACACGGTTGATGTCAATTGACTTCCTCTTGGAGAGAAAATCAGGGCTTGCGGGAAAATTTCAAACAATGCACAAACTTGGCTAGTGAATGGGATGCATGTAGAGCAACTGGAATTTATAACTGGGTGGGCAAGAGATGAAATCATGACAGGGGACAATGAATCCATGGTGACTAGAGGTTTCAAAGTAGGCTAAAGATTTGTGCAACACATTCATGCAACGAGTATACTACGGAGTGTGTGAACTACAGCTAATAAGAGCTTCAGAGTATACATGATATGAGCATTGTGATTTCTCATCCTTTCTGACTTCATAATGAGTTGATGATGGCTATGGCACCTGCCAATGTGACTCATATTTAACAACTTGCCTCAACCTTTGGCATGTAAAACTCCTCTTCTTATAGGACCCAAATATTTTGGAAAATACATTTACCACTTACACATGTTGCGATCCTAACCTCCCTTCCTGACTCAAAGGGCCAATCAACCACTTGTTGACTTCGACCCATTCGTTGTTTAGTACCTGGCCTCCCATGCTTTGACACATAGACCATAACTCAACTAAGACTAACTCTAAGTGAAAAAATGACGGTTCTAACAGTTGGCTCCAACAGGGATGCTATCCTCCCAGTGAGGTTGCAAAGAACAACAGACCAGGTGTCTGACCATTGGGCCTTATTTGAATTCTAGACTCTGAAAAAACAAAAAAGAAAATATATCCTAGACCTTTGACATAGTTATGACCAGAATCAGCATAAAATTAGGGCCTTCACTCCAGGATTCAATCTTCTGTTGACATACTGACTCGAAACACCTTCTTTAAAAACAAAAAATGAAACAACTATTTACAATTACATGAAAACTAAAAGACCTTACTGAACCAGATAGTGCTTGAGGAACCTGCCATTTACAGGCCCCTCTCTAGTGGGTTCTCTGTTAATATATTCTAGAAGATATGTGTTGTTCCCATGGTACGCATCGATTCTGAAGGGTCCCATCCAAAGATGATCAAATTTACCATGTTTTCCCTTGTCTTCATTCCGTGCATCCCATTTTAGTACCAGATCGCCCACCTAGAAAACTTCTTGTTTGGAGTGCTTGTCAGAAATTTTATTCATCCTATCTTGATGAAGTTGTGATCAGTTGTAAACCTCTCCATCAACTACTATGCATGAATCAACTAATTTATCCTTCTCTAACTGTTGTATGGATCAACTTCTTGATCCTGTAGCAACTTCCTGATAGGAAATCCAAGTGAGGTAGAGAAAATTGTATCTGTGCCATATACAATTTGGAATGGCGATGTGGAGATGGAATTCTCGGTAGTGACTCTGTCATCCCATAGTCCGTAAATGAGTTTCTTATGCCCCAGGCCTTCTTGTTGTCCTGCATGAGCCTTTTAATAATTCTAGTCAAGATTTTATATTAAGATTCTACTAACTCGTTACCCTACGAGTAATATGTTGTAGAATTTCCCAGGGTTATACTGTAATCCTTGCAAAAATTCTCCATTTTCTTGGACTTAAATGTTGTTGCGTTTTCCATGATGATATTGATAGGACACCCGAACCTAAAAAAAATGTTGGTCTCTAGAAAATGGATGATGACTGTGTCGGTAGCCTACCTCGTTGGGATTGCTTTGATCCATTTTGTGAAATAATGTGTAGCCATGAGTATCCATCTATGTTGCGTTGAGGATGGTGGATGGATCTCTTCTATAAATTCCAGGCCCCATTGCATAAATGACATTTCGACCAAGATTGGTTTCAATGGAAGGGCTTGCATCTTTCTCCTTCCATCGAAGATCTGCCACTCATGGCAACTGGAAAATTCTTTGCATACATCTGCGAAGATGTTGGGCCAATAGTAACCTTCCCTTAAAATTTTATGCGCGATTGTTTTCTAGTAGTGACTTTCTCCACAGTTGCCTTTGTAGAATTCCCTGATACTGTTGAAATTACTAAGACAACTGAGAGGGGGGGTGAATCAGTTGTAATTGAGCTTAAACAATATTAAGTCTATTAAAACAATATTAATCTTTCTTCAAGTGATCATCACCAATATACAGCATATGGAAAGTAAAATTAAAGAGCATCAATCACACATAAGGTATACACAGAGACATATTTTCATGAGGAAACCCATAAAGGGAGAAAACCTCTTCTTCTTCGAAATGATATGCAGTCTTTTAAGTTCTGTACATCATCTATATTTGAGCACCAACTCAATGTGAGGCTGCTACCTCTGTTTTACAAGCTGCAACTTGTTTGAGAGAACCAACTCTTTGGTTTCTCTAGAACCCACTATAAGGAAGCACCAAATCCCTTAATGTTCCAGCACCAACTGGATGGAAGCACCAACTTCCAGTTACACAGGCTCCAACCTGTATAAAAGAGAACACTTGTTCTCCCCTGCACCACCCTGCCACCCTAGTTTCTCTAGCTGCAACCAGATGGAAGCTACAAATTCCTGTGTTCAAGCTCTCACTTGAACCTATGAGGAAAACAGTCCTCCCGAGCACCTCCCAACCTCCCTAGAATATGAATGAATAAATAAACAGTCATCTACACAGATAAATCAATTCTTACCAATCTTTCTTTGTTATGTAAATCTGGTCTTCTTCTAACTGTTCTGCAATTCTTCTCTTCCTCTGTCTATTCAGCAGGTCTGCTCTACATCAACTTGTTATTTCATTCTGCTCTACTTCAACTTGCTATGTTATTCTACTTTGCTTCAAGTTTTCTTCATCATCTGTTACTCTTCTCTCAATTTCATCTCACACTGTGCATCTTCTCAATATCACATTGCACATTCTATGATTTTCCCTTTCTTACAGTTTTATTCATTTTTTCATACAGAACAACCAACAGCACACAGTCTATCTCATTTTATTTTATACACACATCCACGGCGATTGAACTTCGCATTTCCTTAGGCAAAAGAAAGACAACTATCCAAGCAACTGAAACGCCAACTGATTGGCAATCATGAGTCTGTTTCGCTAACAGATTCGTAACTGAGGAGTTAACTGTGAGAGAGAACAGTAACCCTTCGATCTTTGTTCAAATTCACCTGCACCATTGGATTGGCTTCATGAGATCTTTCATTCATTTCGGCATTTCTGTGGCCAAGCTTAGCACCTCTAGCTTCTACCTCCATCTTCCATCGATGTGATCGATGGTTATGACCACGCACTTATGCATAAAGCACTTTCGCGATTTCTCATTTCATGATTTTCAACACTATGCTCCGTTGACCCCAAGTCAGCGAAATTTCGATCGCTTTCCACATGTCCTATGATTCCATGGTCCAGATCTGATCTTGATTCAACGACTGCGTTTGAATTGTGATTTTGCATATCGCGATTTTGGCATTCTTGTTGCATTGTTTTCTTTGCCTCTCCATGTCACGATTCGCGAAACTCTGATATGGAGTTAGATCAACGGTTCAGATCTAATCTTGATTCAATGACCGAGATTGAATCATGATTTCGCATATCGCGATTTCGACATTCTTGAAGTTCAGTGTTTTTGTCACTTCAAAGTCCCGATCCATGAAACTCCGTAATGGAGTTGGATCAATGGTCCAGATCACATCTTGATCTGACGGCTCAGATTAAATCGCGATTTCACATATCACGATATCGGGATTCCTATTGTTAAAAATCTTTGACATCTCCAACACTCGATCCGTGAAACACTGAAATGAACTAGGATCAACTGTCCAGATTCCATCTTGATCTGACGGCTCAGATTAAATCGCGATTTCAC
>JZKD02S0785467.1:225128-235434 GCA_000966675.3 Picea glauca | reverse complement strand
GGAGGTTGCCCCCTCGAAGAGGCTTATTATCTGAAATTATCTCTTTTTCAAGGCGTTGAGTACTTTTCCTGAGGTTTTTCTATGCTATATTGATGTTTGGTTCTTAACACTTTGAAAAATGTGTTTGCATTTGATAGAAGGAACCAATCATGGTTTTTTCCAAATTGTGTATATCACAATAGATCCACATAGGTTTGTGAAAACATACTTAGAAATTATGTTAAACCATGGAAACATACAAAGATGACTCAAAAGGGGAAAATTCCACTTGAAATAGTTTTAAATGAGTTTGATTCAAAGGACACCATTTTATCCATTGACATTGATAGAGTTTGTGTTCTTCTTAGAGAAGGTAATATTTCACTACATGTGCAATATTTTTCTTCCTAATGTTGCTATTGTACATACATATACGTACATTTAAAATGATCTAATGTATAATGTAGATAAATTTGGCATTTTATTGTATATGAGTGATGTCTTCTTTGTGGTTATACCACCAAAAAATAGAGAGAGAGAGAGAGATATTATTTGTTGTGATGCACAAAGATAAAGTGCAGGTTAATGGAGGATTATGATAATAATGGTTTTATATATGAAAGAGGTTCTATTATATCCAAAGGTTATTTCTTTCAAGAAACCCATGAAACTGTGGACCGTGCTCACTTGTAGGACTTTCAGCTAGATGTTCATCTAGTGTACACAACTCACTTAAAGTTGACATAATTCAAAACAAACAAGAAATCAAAAATCAAAATATGGAAAATGATGAAGGAAGACCATGAACGAATAGTTGAGAATGATCTTCTATTGCAATTTTTTTTCTAAACAACATTCCATTAAAAAAAATTTCATTAACAATGTATTATCTACTTGGTTGGTTGTGTGAAAGTTTGTGAGATAACTTAAATCTATGATAATCCTCAACAATTCATGTTGTTTAAAATTTAAATGATTTTTTTGTTGAAATGATCTATGTTTTATTGGAATGATCCATGTTTTATTGGATGATATGTTTTATTGAAATGATTTATGTTTTAAATAATGTCTAGGAAAATTGCACTACATCTCATCTAAACAACAAAATAGTTCCCATTTTATGATTTGTTGTTTAATTGAATGATCAATTTTATTGAAATGATATATCATTTAAATTGAATGATTTATTTCATTAACTGATGTATTTGTTGAGTTTCAAACCAATGCTCATTCTATGATATTTAATTGAATGATTTGTTTTCCAAAAATGATCTTTGTTTTAAATTGAATTATATGTTCTATTTGAATGTTGTATTTCTTATTACTATTTTTTCTTTCTAATTAAGACAAATATGCACACTTTATTGTTTGTTATGCAAGCTATCATTGCCTACCTTTTAGGTTGCAATATTTTTGAAAATAACATATTTCAAATGCATTTTGATAACATATTTCTTCTATTTAAAGTAGATCTGACCCTTTAATATAGTGTATGAAGAAATGATGGATTATATTCTTGACATGTAATCAACATTCCACCCTTCACATTTCTTTCCTTTTAAATTCACAAGATGAATCGAGTGCTTATAAAAGGACAATGATGACATGATGGAACCAATAATTGAATTCATGTTTTAGAATTTATCTTAAACTTATGAAAAAAAAATGATGACATAATGGAACCAATAATCGAGTTCATTCTTTAGTATCCAGTGTAAAACAATTGATTAAAATGACTTATAACAACCAACCAAAATAAGTTTCATCAAATTGAAAATCAACTAATGTCCAAGTATTATCATCTACGACTCTGTAATTATTATCATTTTCTTCACTGTCATTTTGACACAAAGGTACTATATCAAAATCACAAGAATAATCTACCAAAATATCCATCCATTTGAGAATATCAAGCCTCATATATATAGATAGATAGATAGATAGATACCATGAAGGATTATAGTTTATTTTTCTAGCTTAAAGCTAAATTGTTATTTTTTTGCTTAAATCTAAATTGTTTAATTGTTTTTTATTTCTTAAATTACAATTTCAAGCATATGTACTATCCACAAAGTCACTAGTTCACATGGGCATTCTCTAATCTAGAGAAATGACCCCCATATTTGTATTTATTCATGTCAAATTGCTTCACCATTGAATGGATTGAATATACACACTTAATACAACACTAGTAGACATAACCCCCTCGAGTATTTGGAAATCATTGTACAAAATTAGGTAATGCATCAATGACATAGTTATCACATGGGACAACCTTAGGTATTGTATCAATGACCAACCTGGAAATAATAGTTGATGGTCCTTAAGTTGTTACTTACATATCAATGTTCAACATTTTCATTTTTTATGGAACTTGTGATGAGTTGTCTATATCAACAACACAATAATTAAATGGGCGGGGGGGTGAATCAGTTGTTACTGTGCTTAAACAATTTTATGCCTATTGAAATATTATTAATGTTCTCCAAGTGATCATCAAGATTATGCAATTCATGAACAACATAAATAATAAATATCAATCACACACATGATATACACAGAGACAGATATTCATGATGAAACCCATAAAGGGATAAAAACTCTTCTTCTTAGAATGATAGACAATCTTTTGAGTTATGTACATCATAAATCTTTGTGAGGGTACCACCTCTATTTTACAAGCTACAACTTGTTGAGAGCACCAACTCTCTGGTTTCTCTAGCACCCACTAGAAGGAAGCACCAACTCCCTAAGTGTTCCAACACCAACTGGATGGAAGCATCAACTTCCAATCACACAGGCACCAACCTGTACGACCTGAAACATGCTGAGAGCACCAACTCTTTGGTTTCTCTAGCACCCACTAGAAATAAGCACCAACTCCCTGAGTGTTCCAACACCATTTGGATGGAAGCATCAACTTCCAATCACATAGGCACCAACCTGTATAACAGAAAACAATGGTTCTCCCTTGCACCACCCTACCACCCTAGTTTTTCTGGCTGGAACTAGATGGAAGCCACAACTCCCTGTGTTCAAGCGCCCACTTGAAAATATGAGGAAAACAGTCCTCCCTAGCACCACCCTACCACCCTGATTATAAATATTTACTTGAATAAGACCATACAACAATACGGACATTTCAGTGCTTACCACTTCTTCTATGTTTTGTAATTCTTCTCTGCTTCTTCTCTGCTTCTATCTGTTCATGCTTGGCTCCACTTGTTGTCTCTCTCCATCTTCTCTTCCTCTGTTCTTCTCATGCTCTTAGGTTCTCATACAATCTTCTTTTTTCACCATTTCTTCTCTGTCCAGCTTATGTTCTTCATCTCTGCATATTTTCGAATCTGTTTCTTCTATCTTATTGATCACATACAATTCAACTTATTTTACCGAGAAACAACAACCTTCCTTTGTCATGACATTTTTCCTTTATTCCTTCTCATATCATCCGTTACACTCCAAATCTCCAACGCCCGAGTTGGGAATATCAAACCGCTGAAGAACATAGATTCCAATGCCCCAGAACAATGATTCAGTTAGTGTAACTAAATTGTAACTGATCAAGAAACCACAAAGTGAAACAAAAACCCTTCGATCATTTTGTTTGTTTGATCAACGTCGTTGGATTATACACGTAGAGCCTTTTTGACTTTTCAATGCGTAACCTCTAAGGTGGAGCCTAGAAGCGCTAGCTCCTTCCTCAATATTTCATTGATGTGACCTTGGGTGATGCTCTCATGTGACCACGTGATTACGGGCACGGACAAAGGTGGTTTGAGGGAAATCTTCTTTTCTACCCACAATTCACTACAGAGCTCCACGTATGCCTTTGGCGAAACCGTGGTTTTGATTGCATCCCACTGAGAAAAAATTAATTCCTGAGCATGTTCTGACCCTGCAATTTGATGGGACCATCGATCTCACAATATTGGTGATGCTACTAAACTGATGGTTCAGATGTTTCCTTTCAATTTCTACGGATCAGATCTAACCTTCCTAAATCAATGGTTGTTATTTACTTCGTGATCCAGGCTCCAGGAGTTTCAAATCTCAAACCCCACTTTTCTCCTTACGCCAATATTCTAGAGTCGATGATATAGAGAAACCTGTCCTTCTCAATCGACGGCTCTGTCTCCACTTTGAGAATTTGACCTGTCAACCAAATCAACAGTTTTGCGGCCCCTTTCTCGATCAACGGTCGAGACTTCCTTCGAGTCTCCGGACTTCTAAAATCTCAAATCTCAAACTGACACTCTAGATCAGACGACCCAAATTCACTTCGGACGATCTGACACTTGAGATCTTCTTTGGAATATCTAAATATTGAGATCGACTTCGAATGATCTGACAGTCGAGAATGTATTTCGTCTCTCCGCATCTCCGGGCTTCGGGAATTTCAAAACTCAAACTGACGCTCTGGATCAGATGGCCCAACTTCACTTCAAACAATCTGAAACTTAAGATCTTCTTTAGATGATCTGACAACTAAGATCTATTTCAGATGATCGGATGATCGAGATTTCTCTCTGGGATTCAGGAATTTAAATTCTCAACTAGAAATTCTTGAAGTGATACTTCTCCAGAGCTCACAATCATCACCACGTATCCCTCTGGATCTCAAGGTTGAAATTTACTCCAGCTCTCTGGCTCTTCGGGCTTCGGGGATTTCAAATCTCAAACTTAAACTTCTTGAAGTGATTTCTCTGGAGATCACGATCTGTCGCCACGTATCCCTCTAGATCTGACGGTTGAAATTTACTCCATCTCTCTGGCTCTCAGGCCTTCGGGTATTTCAATTCTCAACTTGAAATTCTTAAAGTGACATTTTCCAAAGCATAGCCTCCTCACATCTTTAGACCCGAAATGAATGTTTTTCGTTGATCATGATCTTAGATCGACGGCTTGATATGTCTATGGTGCTACTTTTTCCTTGTTTTTAAATCCAACGGACCTCTATCTTTGCTTATCCTATCTTTTCACTTAATTTGATCCAACGGTTGATGGAGATTCGGATAATCGAATTCTCAAACCTTGTGCCCCATTTATCCTATCCTTTAATTAATTTGATCTGACGACTGTCAGGTATTTGGATATTCAAATTCTCAATCGTCCTGGTTTGTCCTGTGGATATTTTGATCCTGGTCATGTTTCTTTGTTGCGCTTTCCCTTCTGAGATTTGATCTCTACATATTGTTCGCTTCTCCTCATGAGCTTATGTTGTTCATATTTTCCATCATCGTTGTTGTTCTTGCCATCAATGAAAAGCACACGCTTCCTATAAAACATGTCAACAATATCCCCTTTTGGCATTGATGACAACATTGAAAGGTTGCACTACTCTACTTATACCTCCAACTGTAGCATACAGACCACACCTTTTCTCCCCCTTTGACATCAATGTCA
This sequence comes from Picea glauca, assembly GCA_000966675.3. NCBI lineage: Eukaryota > Viridiplantae > Streptophyta > Pinopsida > Pinales > Pinaceae > Picea > Picea glauca. The sequence goes on along the minus strand of JZKD02S0785467.1, from coordinate 230,049 downwards.
AAGAAAAACCATGCTCTCCCTGATCTGTTGCAGTACTTTTCAGATGTATCAGATATTTGACCAACACATACTCCACCTAATTAGATATACTATGAGCACTCTCCACCTGATTAGATAGTTTATTTTAACTAGATAACAGGGTCACGCCCAACTTATGGCGTAGATACTCAAACTGATTTGTTGCAAGCGGTTTAGTGAAGATATCAGCAATCTAATCTTTGGATGGAATATAATTCATCTAAACAACTATGTTTGTAACCTAATCTTTGAGAAAATGATACTTTATTGGTATATGATTAGTCTTGGAATGAAGCACAGGATTCTTGGAGACACTAATGGCACTGGTGTTATCGCGATGAATTGGAATGGGATCAGTATAAGTTACCTTCAAATCTGCAAGAGTTTGAATCATCCATAATATTTGAGTGCAGCAAGTAGCAGCAGCAATGTACTCGGCCTCTGTAGTTGATAAAGAAATAGATCCCTACTTCTTACTAAGCCATGTGACTAATGAATCACCTAAGAAGAATTCACCTCCATTGGTGTTCTTTCTTTCATCCAAACAATTTTCCCAATCAGCATCTGAATATGCAGTTAATTGAAAATTCTGATTTCTAGGATACCAAAGACCATAAGTAATTGTACCCTTCAAATATTTGAATATCCTCTTGACAGCTGCTAAATGACTTTGTTTAGGAGCAGACTGATAATGACCTACCATTCCAACAGCTTGCATTATATCAGGACGAGATGTTGTGATGTATAGAAGACTCTCTATCATTGATCGATATGTTATTTGATCAACATTAGGTGAAATATCAGCTTCACTGAGCTTGCAACCAACTACCAGAGGTGTACTAACAGGAGAGGAATCTTCCATTTGAAACCTCTTTAACATCTCTTTCAAATAATTTTCTTGAGAGATAAATATCCCTGTAGAACTCTGATTGATTCATAAACCAAGAAAATATGATAGTTCTCCTATCATGGACATCTCAAACTTAGTTTGCATTGAATTAGTAAACCACTTAGTTGAAGGGTCATTAGTTCATCCAAAAATAATGGCATCTACATAAACCAAAAAAACTAAAAAATCATCACCTTCAAACTTAATGTACAGATTACTGTTAGCAGTACCTTTCTTAAACCCTTTGTCCTGTAGAAATTTGTCCAGTCTATAATACCAGGCTTGTGGTGCATGTTTTAGTCCATATAATGCCTTTTTCAACTTACAGACATAGTCAGGATTACCTATTAGTGAAAATCCTTCAGGTTACTCCACATATACTTCTTCTTCTAGATCTCCATTAAAAAATGTTGACTTAACATCTATCTGATATATTTTAAAGTTCTTATGACATGCATAGGAAAGAAATATTCGGATGGCTTCCAATCTTGAATGAATCCAGTTTACTTCTTCACTGGATTCATTCAAGTTCTTGGATTCCACCATGGATATGAAGGCTATATGTGATTTCTCGATGTCTTTGATTATCCTTCTCCTGATTTGTACACCTTTGTCTTTCTCACCAATTATCTGACTTGCAGGATGATTCTTTTGAGAAATTTTGGAGGGAGGATTTGATGTTGTCTGTTGATTTGAGTCTGCCTGAGTATTTGTATCTTCATCTGACTCAGATTATTATTTTTCTTATTCTTGGACATGTTCATCTTCAACTTCAACTATATCCTATGTTGTTGATTCAATGTTGCTTACATCTAGTGATGGGATTTCTTCATCAACTTTTATGTCAACACAATCAACCAATTTATGCAGCCTCTTATTATAACATCTGTATCCTTTACTGTTTGTATCATACCCTAAGAAGATGCCTTCATCATCCCTGTCATCATATTTTCCAATATTTTCATCATTATTCTTGATATAGCACTTACTCCCAAAGACTTTAAAATGCTTGATTGAAGCAGGTCTTCCAAACCATAGTTCATAAGGAGTCTTGTCACTTTGTGGCCTGAGATGAGATTTGTTAAGAATATGTAAAACTGTATGAATTTCTTCAACCCAATATGTCTGAGCAATATTCCTTCCATTCATCATTGATCTTGCCATCTATTGGACTGATCTATTATGTCTCTCAACTACTCCATTTTGTTGTGGAGTCCTTGGAATAGTATACTCTCATTTGATCCCATATTTATCACAAAACTCTTTGAATTCCCCTAAAATAAACTCTCCCCCTCTATCAAGCCTTACTGCCTTCAATATTTTTCTTGTTTGATTCTCAGTCAGAGCCTTAAACAGTTTGAATTTTTCAAATGCTTCAAATTTTTCTTTAATAAAGGCAACCCATGTAAGTCTAGAATAATCATCAATAATCAACATGAAATAATTTTATTTTCTTGTACCTTACTTCCTTGATGGTCCATATAAATCCATATGTACTAACTGAATAGGTTTCTCTGTTGATGCAAAGTTCTTAGATTTAAACTGTGTCTGAGTGAGCTTTCCTATTTGGCAAGGTTTGCATACAGAATCATATGGCTTTGATATTTTTGGAAGATCTTTTACTGCCCCATTGTTTCTAAGTTTGAATAGATGATCAAAATTTAGGTGTCCAAGTCTCTTATGCCATAGCCAGCTTTCATCATAGTTGCTTAAGTGACATTCTTATTTTTCTTCTTTCAAAACATAGACATTGTTTTTTGGTCTTATGCCTTTTGCAATCAACTATCCTGAATTCACAGATTGTATTTTACAATCTTTAGAAGTGAAAAAAACTTTACATCCTCTATCACAAACTTGACTGACACTAAGCAGATTGTGTTTCAGACCATCTACAAACAACACATCTTGATCTTTCCCTTTGCCATTACATAGACTTACCATTCCTTTACCTTTGATTTTTCCTGGTGCATCATTTCCAAAGGTTACATTTCTTGATTTTCTTTCACTTAGAGACAAAAACTTATTTTTGTCTCCAGTCATATGTTTGGAACATACATTGTCAATATACCAAGGGTTCTTTTGTCTTTGAGCTGAAAGTACTAGACCACAATTTTCACTATATTTCTTTTTCAATTTGCTGGCATTTCTAGCTAAGGGGTTTATCCTTGGATCTTCTTTGTAATTATTCAGATGGCAGTTTGCAGCTTTGTAGCCAAAGTTATGATAGTCATAGCATTCGATATCATTGTTCAATAGGTCAAAGTGATTGGTGCAACTTTGTATACTCATTGGATTTTTAGTTCTATGTTGTAAAGATTGTTTATTTCTTGATCTCCTTAGTTGCATGTCTCTAAACTTAATTTGACAATTTGCAATCTTATGACCAAAATTACAGCAGTAAAAACAGTAACCATGGAAGAAATTTTGGTACCTAAAGGATGGCCTTATTCTTGGAATTTGTTGCTCCACCTTCTGATATCTTTGTTTTTTAGCAGGGATAATCTTGTCTTTATTAGCTTTTGGTTGCAGAGTACTCACATGGTCTGATTGTCTGTTGACTTGGAACTTGATCATCTTTATTGGCTCTTTGCTTTCTATCTATTTGTTCCTTGAACCACTTACATAGCCTAAACCAGTCTTCAACAAAGGATATCTATGTTTGCTTAGAATGTCGTTTAGTTCTGTTGAGGCTTTAATGATTGGAATATTTTGGAGATACAATGATTTAAACTTCTCCATCTCTTTTTCTGGTTTTTACTAACTCTTCTTCTAAGGCTTCACATATTTCCCTCTTCTCAGATAACTATTGTTTCAAAATTTCCTCTATTTTATCTGCCTCTTCTAATCCCACTTTTAGCAGGGAAAAGTCTTCATCGGTTTTTTTGTTGTCTTTCTCGAATTGCATCAACAATTGTTTTTGCTTTTTCTTCTTAAATCTAAGTCTAGCAATTTCTTCTAGGGCACTGATCAGTTCTCCTTCCAGGTCAACCACAACTTCTTCATCATTAACATTACTTCTTGTGTTTTTATTATCATAATCCTCTTTGGCCATAAGAATAAATTCATTAACCTTATATTCACAAGAAGCATCACTATATGTGTCTCCTGAAGAGTCATTATTGTTTACACATAAACTTTTATTTTTACCAAATCTCTTGGATTTATACTTCTCTTCACCTTCATAGTTCTGGTCCTTCTTCTTGTGTGGACACTTAGATGAAAAGTGACATATATTTCCATAGTTAAAGCATTTGAAGGAAAACTTGCTTTGGTACTTGCCTGATCCTTTCTTTAGTCTTCTCACAAATTTTGCTTCAATTTCATCAGGATCAGAATCCTCATTCTTATATGCTTTAAATGATGCTTCTCTAGAGGTAGGTTTATATTTACTAATAATCATTTCATAAGAAGTTATAGTTCCTAGAAGTTGATCAATAGACATAATCTTAAGATCATTCAGTTCTTCTATTGCAGAAACTTTTGAATTAAATCTATTTGGTAGAGATCTTAAAATCTCTCGAACTAAAAATGTGTCTTCAAACTTCTCACCAAGACCCTTCATGGAATTCACAAGCTCCTCAACTCTTAAGAAATATTTATTAACTGTTTCATCCTCATTCATATTTAGTTGTTCAAATTTCAATCTATATGTCTAAAGTTTGGCATATTTTACTTTCTCATTTCCTTCATAACTTCTAATGAGTTTATCCCACATCTCTTTGGTGGAATCAAGTTGCATTACTTTTACAAATTCAGCTTCAGCAAGCCCACTCAAGATAGCATTCATTGCCTTTGCATTGAAGCTAAATTATAACTTATCATCTTTCGAAGCTAGCACAACAGGTTTTGTATATCTAGTCTCTACAACATCCCAAACATCAACACCTAAGGCCATAATGTATGTTCTCATTCTAACCTTCCAGAAAGAAAAATTCGTTCCATCAAATAGAGGAGGATTATTGGTCGAAGTTCCTTCATGACTTTTCATTTTTAAGATTATTTATCTACCTTTAG
>JZKD02S0785467.1:207298-225078 GCA_000966675.3 Picea glauca | reverse complement strand
ACATCTCTTTGGCAGAATCAAGATGCATTACTTTTACAAATTCATCTTCAGCAAGCCCACTCAAGATAGCATTAATTGCCTTTGCATTGAAGATAAATTCTAACTTATCATCTTTGGAAGCTAGAACAACATGTTTTGTATATCTAGTCTCTACAACATCCCAAACATTAGCAACTAAGGCCATAATGTATGTTCTCATTCTAACCTTCCAGAAAGAAAAATTTGTTCCATCAAATAGAGGAGGCGTATTCATTGAAGTTCCTTCATGACTTGTCATGCTTAAGCTTACTTATCTACCTTTAGCTAAAAGGAACCTGCTCTGATACCAATTGTTGGAAATACTAAGACAACTGAGAGAGGGGGAGGGAGGGGGGTGAATCAGTTGTTACTGTGCTTAAATAATTTTATTCCTATTGAAATATTATTAATGTTCTCCAAGTGATCATCGAGATTATGCAAGTCGTGAGTAGCAGAAATAATAAATATCAATCACACACATGATATACACAGAGATAGATATTCATGAGGAAACCCATAAAGGGAGAAAACCTCTTCTTCTTAGAATGATAGGCAGTCTCTTAAGTTATGTACATCGTCAATCTTTTATCACCAACTCTTTGTGAGGCTACCACCTCTGTTTTACAAGATGCAATTTGTTGAAAGCACCAACTCTCTGGTTTCTCTAGCACCCACTAGAATGAAGCACCAACTCCCTGAGTGTTCCAGCACCAAATGGATGGAAGCACTAACTTCCAGTCACACAGGCACCAACCTGTACAAGTTGCAACTTGTTGAGAGCACCAACTCTCTAGTTTCTCTAGAACCTACTAGAAGGAAGCACCAACTCCCTGAGTGTTCCAGCACCAACTGGATGGAAGCATCAACTTCCAGTCACATAGGCACCAACCTGTATAACATAGAACAATGCTTCTCCCTTGCACCACCCTACCACCCTGGTTTTTCTGGCTACAACCAGATGGAATCCACAACTCCTTGTGTTCAAGCACCCACTTGAAACTTTGAGGACAACAGTCCTCCCTAGCACCACCCTACCACCCTAATTATAAATCTTTACTTGAATAAGACCTTACAACAATACAGACATTTCAGTGCTTACCACTTCTTCTTTATTCTGCAATTCTTCTCTACTTCTGTATGTTCATGCTTGTATCCAATTGTTGTCTCTCTCCATCTGCTCTTCCTCTGTTCTTCTCATGATCTTAGGTTCTCGTACAGTCTTCTGTTTTTCACCATTCCTGCTATGTCCAGCTTATGTTCTTCATCTCTGCATATTTTCGACTTTGTTTCTCCTATCTTCTTGATCACATATAGTTCAACTTATTTTACCAAGAAATAGCAACCTACCTCTGTCATGGATTTTTTCCTTTATTCCTTCTCTCACCATCCGTTACACTCCAAATCTCCAATGCCCGAGTTAGGAATCTCAAACTTCTCAAGAGCAATGATTCCAATGCCCTAGAAAAATGATTTAGTTAGTGTAATTGAATCGTAACTGGTCAAGAAACCATGAAGTGAAACAACAACCCTTTGATCAGTTTGTTTGTTTGATCAGCGCCATTGGATTATACACATAGAGGCTTTTTTACTTTTCAATGCGTAACCTCCAAGGTGGAGCCTAGCAGCGCTAGCTCCTTCCTCAATCTTCCACTGATGTGACCTTGGGAAATGCTCTCATGTGACCATGTGATTGTGGGCATGGACAAAAGTGGTTTGAGGGGAATCCACTTTTCACCCCGCAATTCACTACAGAGCTCCATGTATGCCTTTGGTGATATCGTGGTTTTTATTGCGGCCCACTCACGAAAAATTAAGACCCAAGCATGTTCTGACCCTGCAATGCGATGGGACAATCTCATGATATTGACGGTGCTCTTGAAATAACGGTTCATATATGTCCTTTCAAGTTTTGTGGATCATATCTAACCTTCCTAAATCAATGGCTATGATTTACTTCATGATCCGGGCTCCAGGAGTTTCAAATCTCAAAACCTTATTTTCGTCGCATGCCAATCTTCCGGAGTCGATGATCTGCAGACACCTTTCCTTCTCAATCTATGGCTCTACCTCCACTTGGAGAATTTGACCTGTCAACCATAGTAACGGTCTTGTGGCCCCTTTCTCGATCAATGATCGAGACTTCCTTCAGGTCTTCGGACTTCTGAAATATCAAATCTCAAACTAACGCTCTAGATAAGAAGGCCCAGATTCACTTCAGACGATCTAATGCTTGAGATATTCTTCGGATGATCTAATGACTGATATCTACTTCGGATGATCCGGTGATTGAGAATGTATTTCGGCTCTCCAAATCTCTGGGCTTCGGGACTTTCAAAATCAAGCTGACGCTCTAGATCAGACAACCCAGATTCACTTCAGACAATATGACGCTTGAGATCTTCTTCAGATGATATGACGACTAAGATCTATTTCAGATGATCAAACGATCGAGATTTACTTCGACTCTCTGGGATTCAGAAATTTAAATTCTCAACTAGAAATTATTGAAGTGAGATTTCTCTGAATCTCACGATCTGGCGTCACGTATCCCTCTGGATATGAAAAATTAAACTTACTCTGGCTCTTTGGGCTTCGGGGATTTCAAATATCAAACTTAAACTTCTCGAAGTGATTTCTCCAGAGCTCACGATATGTCGCCACATATCCCTCTGGATCTGACAGTTGAAATTTACTCCCACTCTCGAGCTCTCTGGGCTTCGGGTATTTCAGTTCTCAACTTGAAATTCATAAAGTGATATTTTCCAAAGCGTATCCTCCTCACATATTTAGACCTGAAACGAATGTTATTCATTGATCATGATCTTACATCAATGGCTCGATCTGTCTGCGACGTTTCTTTTCCTTGGTTTTAAATCCAATGGCCCTCCATCTTTGCTTATCCTATCCTTCCACTTAATTTGATTCGACGGTTTATGGATATTCGTAGAATCGAAATCTCAAACCTTGTGCCCCGTTTATTCTATCATTTACTTAATTTGATCAGATGGTTGTCGGGTATTTGAGTATTCAAATTCTCAACGGTCCTGGTTTGTCCTCAAGGAGATTTTGATCCTGATCACATTTATGTGTTGCGCTTTCCCTTCTAAGCTTTGATCTCTGCATATTATTTGCTTCTCCTCCTGAACTTACGTTGTTCCTATTTTCCATCGTCTTTGTTGTTCTTGCCATCAATGACAAGCACACGCTTCCTATAAAACATGCCAATAGTAACGAAATAAAGTTCAACAAGAAAATTATAGATAGTAAACAAGTTGGTAACCATAGTTTGTTCTTTCACTTCTATATCCATGGTATCTTTGGTGTGACATTGAAAGGATACTCTCTTCTTAGATTATACATTGAAAACAAATGCACAAAGATTCAATAATTGAGAAATACTAAATTTGTAGAACACCATTCATTATATTCACATATGGTAAAAAAAAACTATTGTCTAAACATGCATGCAAGTAACTTATACATGATTTCAATGCCAGTTTGATTAATTAAATCCTAAATAAATTTTAGAATTTTATAAAAGGAAATAATATTTGGTTTAACAAACAAAAAATTGCACAACACCATGTCTTATATTCAAATATGAAAACAAAACCTATTTTGCAAACAATCATGCAAGTAAGATATAGAAGCTTACAACACCATTCATTATTTGGTTGATCAAAATACTAAAGTTTTACAACATTCATTATATTCACATCTAATTGTAAAACCTATTTTGCAAACAAGCATGCAAGGAACCTATACAAGATTTAAATTCTAGTGATTGATTAAATCCTAAACAAATTTCAAAATCTTATGGAGGTAAATAGTATTTGGATTATCAAAAAAACGTTGCACGACACATTCATCATATTCACACTTAAAAACAAAACCTATTTTGAAAACAAGCATGAAATATTATTTGGTTTAACAAAAACAAATTTGTACAACACCATTAATTATATTTAGATATGATAGAAAAATATATGTTGCAAACAAGCATGCAAGTAACCAATACAAGCTTTTGAGACCATTCATTATTTGGTTGTCAGAATACTAAGCTACACAAAAATTTGTATATGTTTAAACTCAAATTTATAATAGTCTAAAAATATACATGTCCACAATATTAGATAGTCCAAAGATATATAACATTTAGTCGAGAGTCGCCCAAAGGGGTTGGATCCAATGGTGGAATGAGAGGAGTTTTTCATCGTTGGGCAAGGTTCAATTCCCATGAGGGCCTAACCTAAAGCCATGGGGGAACCTTGAGGTAGTGGTCGAACGTGTGGTTGCACCCAGAGATATTATATTAAATGATATTGTGACACGTGCACACATAAGTGGATTAAATCCCACCCCCATGTCCTTCAATTTTTAGCCCAAAGGAGTTGGATCCAATGGTGGAAGGAGAGGATTTTTTCACTGTTGGGCAAGGTTCAATTCATGTGAGGGCCTAACCTGAAGCCATGGGGGCACCTTGAGGTAGTGGTCGAACATGTGGTTTCACCCATAGATATTATATTAAATAATATCGTGACCCGTGCACACATAAGTGGATCAAATCCCACCCCTATGTCCTTCAATTTATAGTCCCCGAGGTGTAGGACAGTCAGTGACGGAGTGTGTTGTTAAGCCACTCCATGATGTTAAAGTCATCAGTTCAAAACCTGCGGGGTCAAAAAATCTATCCCTGTTAAGGGTTGGTGTGGCTCAGGTCAGATGCGATCCCCAGGTGATTTTGACCTCTTAGATGCCCCTGAGTTGTGGTTTCTTAGCCACAGGTTAGTCCCACAAGTCACAGACAAACTAAAAAACAAAAAAAAACATATAGTCGAGAGTCTAAAATTAAATACAAATATGAAAATATACACCTCCAACTTAAATGAAAAAGTGTCTATGTAATTCCATGAAATCCATGTACAAGATCCATAAAATCAAATACAATATAAATATAAGTGTGCATATGATAAAGATGTATGGGAATCTATGTCACATCATCTACATCCACATTATCCACCTTGGTGACCTAGAACACATGTACTAAGGATCTCAATTAAAAAGCTAAAGATGAGATTCCACAAACAATACTAATTTAGACATATATCAAAAAATAAATTGCTACATGAAGAAATTGAAAATGATATATGCACATGTGTACCTAAAAAGCAATTGTTTACCATAACCTAAGTGGTGAGTGGGGCATTTTGAGTGAGATGGTCAATAAAAATATTGTTGAGAATCTCACCACCACCCTAAAAATTGAACTTTGTTTCATAGATATTTAATATAAAATTAAGTCTAGTGGGTTAGCTCGATTGGTTGAGTGTTGTGAATTACAAGTTGGAAGTCGCAAGGCCAAGTTCCCAGGTTGATTTCCTATGTGGATATCGTGGGCCTCACTCAATATATGTATTGGGTTAGGTTTTCAAAATTGCAATTGACCAGTTTTCCTTGTGTTTCATCCTTGGAATGAGGGGAAGTGCCCTATGGGTCTCCCTGAGATGTGCATTTCATTGAAAAAAAGAAAAAAATAAATAGAAAAGAAAAAAATTATATTTAGTAAAAAATAAATAAATAAAATTGTACTTGAAACATAATTTCCATTAAACATTTAATAACTGGGATAACTAGAATATCCAAAGTCCATCCATGTATATGTGTAGAAGTGGGTTTCTCCATACCCAAAACATTGGATGGTGGAACTTATGAAAATATTTCAATTTAAGAAAAATGTGTTTACATAAATTTAGATATAAGTTTGTTCAAATAAACATTGCTTAAGTTTCCAAACAATTACACACACACACACACACACACAAGTTCGATGGGCTAGCTCGAGTGGTGGAGAGATATGAATAGAAAGTAGGTGGTCTCATGGTCAAGTCCCTAGGCTGGCTACCATTTCATATGTGGGCCTCAATTAATGTCCTTGTTGTGTTAGTGTACAATAGTCTACACAAATCACTTTACACTAGGTACCATCCTTGGAATGAGGGGAAGTGCCTAAAGGTTTCTCGAGAATGTGTTTTCCAAGAAAATAAATAAAATAACAGACATACATACATATATACATGCATACATTTATATAGGAAAAGGTACATCATACAAAACATGTGCTAGGTAATCTAATCCCATACTCCCTAAAATACTAAATGAATAAATTTTTGTTAGAAAAATAGGATCACTGAGAAATAAAATAAAAACACATACGAAAATAAAACACAAAATGTACACATTACAATAGAGACACATGTATACATGCTTCACCCAGTGTGGGCTACGTCCACCAAAGAAATTGTCAGGTCCTTCCTTTTTATTATCCAACAAATGAAGGGATACAACCTACAGACACATGTTGTAACTTCTTGTCATTTCTCTCACAGTCTCCTCTCTCATAATACAATATTCACACACATACACATCCTCAATACAATGCCCTCATACAAAAAAGGGTTTCATTTTTTTGGGTAAAAACTCTAACATAACTTATAACATCAGATATGTGACCTTATAATGAACGGTCTAGATTGACTATGAAATTACAATCTTTTACAAGGAAATTTTCCCAAAATTCTCCCCGGGGTCCCGCTAACCCCCATGCCCCACAACTGGGGGGTAGGTCCCCCCCAGACCCCCTTCATTCGAGGGCCAACGCCCGAACCCTCAACAAAATGGGGCTCGACATACCTACATATGAATCAGGAAGATAATCAGGCTCCACAATCAACATATTTCATCATATGAGTGAATTGTAATTAATGAACATGAACTATTTTCATTGTCATATATCTCTAGACAAGTTAAACATGTGCATATAATAACCAAATTATTCTCCTAATACATGAAACGATAATCATTTTTTACATATATTAATCAATGTACATCTTTGCAAGTATGTATCCCTTTGCATCATGGGTGAGTAGATCACATTACCTATCTCAATAGCTCTTTTCATAGGCAATGAAGTCTTGAAGTCTCATTGAATCCAATTATCAAAAAATGCATCATGAGAATTATTTCAAGATCTTTTCTTCATCAAACCAACATCAATCCCCACAAATACCGACTCTAGGTTATCAATTATGGTAACACTCTCCTCCTGACCAACCTGAGAGGTTTTCTCCATCTTTGAGGATAAAGCTACCAAATTGTGTGGGTGAGATACTAGGGGATATGGAGGATGAGGTGGATTAGGATCCTAAAAGTCACCTTTTTTACTATATGTGTGAACTTATCCAACACCATAGTGTTTATATGGAAGGTCTATGTATTTTGGATTCTAAACAAAATCAATGTAAATCATCATGGTAAAATAATTGGGTACCTTGTCATTCCATGAAAACCTCCCATATGTTGCTAGGAATTGATCATAAAGAAGGGGAATGATGTGAGGGTGTTTGAAATATTGAACCTTTAATATTGGTCATTTTTTCCCTTCTTTAAAATTAAACTGAGATATGGCTTAGTGTTTAGACAGATTTACCTCTATGGCAGGTCATTTATCTAGATTCATCATTTTCTCCTTGCATCTCCACATTGAGTCAATAAACCCATCATTGGTCAGCCCCATTGATTTATAAACATCAATAAATGTGACAAGAAAGTGTATAACTATCTCCCATCTTTGTTGACTCTCGGGATGGGGGTTCAATTTCTCAAGTTTTCCATTTAATTTTGCATGTTGTGATGTGCAATGCCAAAGATTTAATTATTGTAAATATGGCATTCCCAAAGAAGATCTCCAAGAATATTAGAGAGATAGGTAGTTATGGACACATGTTATACATATTCCACATATTTAAAAAATTAAGAACATTTGCTTTCTCATATATAATTGCATTTAAAAGCCAAAATATAACAATAAACATTGACATTTTACTAGAATACTCATCCCCATGTTTAACATTGATCTCGGGACGATCTTGACCCTCCGACCAATCTTGTCCCTCGAAATGAACACAATGCTTGGAATGAGCATAGTCCCATGCATCCATCCTTTCATGACATGTAGGTACAAATGTATAAATATAAAGAAGAACATAAATTTATTTATAAATACATATACTGATGGTCCATTTATAATATACAAATAAATTTTAAGGAATTTCCCTACCAAAATTCCTTAAAATTTGTACATTTAGATTTTAAGGAATTTCCCTACCAAAATTCCTTAAAATGGTTGAAGTCGTAGATTTGTACATTTACCAACATAAGAGAATTTTCTATGATGGGATCATGATCCCTTTTCCAAGATTCATGGTCTGATGAGTGGTGAGACAATCAAGGTGATGTTTTAGGTGCATAACCAACTAGGGATGGATGCACGCTTTTATGGATTGATCCACTAGGAGATGCATCTAAAAAATGAAAAATATTAACTTAAAATCATGTGTTATTGATTGAATGCATGAACACATTTCATTATGCATGTACACGCATATGTGCATAAATTTACATATGATAGATTTATTACACGTAAGTCTCTGGATGAATCTGACCATTTCCTACTATTGTTAAATGTATATGTAGGACTAGGTTTTCATATGTCACTAAACTTCCTAGGGTGCTTATACCTCAAAAAAAAAATGGGGTATGTGCGCGCACACACATAAATCTTCGTCACAAAAAATAATTATAAGACATCAATAAACATCACATGAAGATAAAGTGCATCATGTATAATTTATAATCCTCCCATACACATTGATTACATCAGCCAATAACATGTAGATAACTTAATAATGTAACGTAAATTTCCACTAGATCCAAGTTCTACTAATATCTAGCATCAATGATGGAAGGATGATAGACTATTACTCTTGGCCCCTCATCTAGTCAATGAATGTAAATCATTCACTTAGAAATTACAAAGGAACTTCATTAGAAATGGCATTTTGGAACTTCATTAGAAATGGAATTTTGGATGGAGATTATCATTTAAAGTAAATGTGTTCTTGTATGTATTGTTGGATATGTTTAAAACTTAATGTGATGGGTGAAAACATGAGGAAAAAAAATTCACTCCCATGCTATTACATCAATATATATTAGTTGGGGATTTTGAATTCTTGAGAATTATTCATGAAAAAAAGACAAAAACATGAAAAATAAAACTACCATAACATGATAGCTATATTTTTTCATGTAAGACAATTATTTTGGTACAATGGAAAAAAAATATTGTTAGTTAGGGTAAGATTTTATCATATTAGAGTAAATTTAGGGTCTAAAATGGGAATCATAACAAAAATCCATGTTGATGAGTTGGAATTCGAAAACCAATAAATTTATAAGAAATTGGGTCAATGATAATCTTTGAGTTGGATCTATAGAAGTCAAAGACAATTATGTGTCATATTTTTATTTGAAAATATTTAACTACATATAAACCTCACCTTGGTTAAGATCTTGGTAATATCATCTTGAGATACAATAAATTTTCTTAAAATACTAACTACAATGAGTATCAAGTGATGTGTCTCCTCAGCCCAAGCCATGCCAATCATCTCTCGAACCAAACAATCCACCAAACGCTAGCCAAGAAGATGATTTCAAAGGCTAGAGGGTGACGTCAAGGGCCTCTAAAGGCCATGTCTCCCAAGGATGATAGGGTTGAAATCACGTCTCCAAGTGATGTCAAAAAATATGCTACTGCAATGTCTTCTACCTTATGTGCACAAAACCCTGGGGTGCTCTACCCAATCTGTCAGCTTCCAGCCCCTATGTGCGGCATAATGACCAAAAATGCTCAACCCAAGCCAATTTATCCATCGTCCTAGGTTTTGAGAATGTGAGAGGCACTATCTGAGGATGGAAAGTCACTAGATGACCCATTGCTTGCCATCACATGTGCTAAATTCCTGTAGTAAAGGCACAATGTCTTGGGTACAATCCCAAGACATCCCTTAAGAACCATGTCAGGGCCATCCAAAACAAGCCAAAGTATAAAACATGGTTAGCCAAAGTTCATAAGAAACATTAGTCCTTAAGACATACAAAGTAAGTTGCAAATTAAGATATAAACCATGTAAGATAATTCACCTCAGTATCCCCTTCAAGAATCACACCATCCTAGGACCCCATGTGAGTTACCAAGTTTAAGTATGGGAGGGTCTTCATCCAACCTTATTAGGTGTGCCACCTAGACAGGAAATAAAATAACCTAGGTAGAGGGATAGGTCTCGATAGTGACAAGGGAAAGTAAAAACTCACCAAGAGTAAGTGTGAAAATGATGTGTTTTAGGGATTTCTTCATGTCTTATGTTGTTAATGCATCTCTATGAGAACCTTTGTGGAGGGTGCACTTTCTCTTGAGTTACCCCTTATTTGTGTGCCACCATTTTCCAAACCCCGTTTTGCATTTTTCTAGTGCATGCTTTTGTTTATATTTGCAAATTTGTGGGTCCCCTTTATATAGGGTTTCAAGCTATATCATTAATTTTTTTGGACTGGAGTGAGCACTAAAATATCTAGTTGGACTAGATTTTGGTGGTCCTTATTTTCTATAGTAACTTTCTTTTCTAGCATTATTTTCTTATTCTTTTATAGCAGTTGTGAAACAACCATTGGGACTTCAGCCCCTCTTCTCATGAGAGAACGGACCATAGAATAAGTTTAGGATATGAGAAAGGATTTAATATGGAAGATGTTAAGTATGGTCAGTAGTGGAACATTACTCTTGGGATCCCCCCCAATATTACCCATTTTCCCTAGGCGATGACATCACAGGAATAGGGCATAGAAGATGACCACCAAGGTGAAACAAGGAAAATGACACAATTTCCCAAACTAGTGGTCCATTATCCAACTTCAACCAAATATCCTTGTTCACATGCCCAACAAATTAAGCACAAAAATTTGCATACAAGAAATATTAACATACCTCATGGTGACAATATCTTACCATTTCCCATTCTATGGGTTGCTTGAATGTGATGAGCCTTGGTTGATCTGTGTTCAGAGGAAAATAAGGGGGGTTGCTGGGATGTCATCTGTGGACATGTTGATCATCATCATCATGGTGTAGAACATGTTCTCCATTTCGGGCCTTGAGGCATAATCTCCTCTAGTTACCCCTAGGCATGGAGGGGTAACATTTGGCTCCAACATGATGGCATATGCTCACCATAGAACATGTGATAAACTCAGCATATATGGTTTTCTAAGACCTACAATCTTCCACCCACTTCAACCAACAAATCACTTTAGAAGTATTTTTCAGTGGATGCTATCCACTGGCTATCAATGATAATCCAAAATCATGCTTGAAAAAAAATGTTCCTTAGCTATAAAATGATGAAGCAACAATGTTTAATGATAAAATGCAATTTCCCAACATGTATTCATTATATGAAAACAACAATTAGTCATGTATATGCAAAAATATGCAACTATACTAGTAGGATATGCATGATGCAACATATATACAAATGAATTCAAGATGCAAATGCCTACCCTACCTACTCTAATCTGTGTTATTTGAAATGTTAGGTATAATATTATAGCCAATAAAACTATCCTAACATCATGTAAGAACATGTACCCCTATGTTTCATCATAAACCAAAATAAAGATAAGTCAAGCAAAAAAAGGTCATGAGTCAGGGCATACATAATACCATAACTAGTCATAAAATCCAACTCGTGGAGGCGGGAGGGAGGGACAAGGTCACGTAAGGATTCATCACCACAACCCTTCCCTATCCATCCAGGACAAGACCAAAAGTATCATACAAATTAAAATCCTCATCCTCGACCATCAAGCCAACACTCGAAGGAATGAGAAGGAATTTAAGGAAAACTCTAAGGTTTCCCATGGAAGAAAAAAGAGCTAAGTATGCGAAAAAACCAGGCCTAGAAAAAAAAAATTGCTCCCAACCCAAGGCTTTCTAGTCATGTGTGTGAAACCAAAAATCCCCACAAAAAACCATAGGTAAGTGACTCTCATGAGGAGAACTACCAACCATATTTATAGCGAAATAGCAAGGCGAAAGAAGAGGAGGTTGGAAACTCTCGTCATAAAAATCCTGCTCCGATAAGACCATGTCCTTGCCCTCATCAAAATTAGAGTATACCGGTGGTTGAAAATTTTCTTCTTGGAATAAATCCAAGTGCTCAAAATAATAAGTACCAAACCCCACAAGATACAATTGGAAATCATCATGAGAATGTTTCACTAATTCATCCTTGGGTGGTCGGAACAAATCCATAATTATTTCATATTCTTGTTTCCAAACATCTGATTTAGTAGCAATCACATATGGTTGTTGTAAAGTCAACAATTGAAAATGACCTTCAATGTCATAAACAAGATCTCCATCATGAAAAACCACATCCCATTTATGTCTCCCAACATGTATAAACTCATCAATATTATCAATCACATCATCACCTTTATTATGACATGAATATTCTAATGCATCCAAGGGTTCCTCTAGCACATATTCACTTCCCCACTCATGAAATGCATCAACATCAAAAACTTGGAAAGCAGTGTAAATTACCACATTCTTTTCTTCTTGCACAAGAGGAATGGAGGCTTGGATGACTTCATCAAGTGGAGGAGAAAATACTAGTGCTTCGTCTTTATGGGGATCCTCTTCATGGATTAGGTCTTCAACAAGGTTTGTTTCATCAAAGTGTTATTCTCCATCATATTCACAAGGAAAATCCTTTTCTTCCCAGAATTCTTCATGTTGGTGAAATTATATGTTCAATACATTGCAATCATTTAATATGTCAATCCAGTTTCATAATCAATAGATTTATGCACTATATGTGTTGATAACAGATAAATGCCTATGTTTGATGAGTATAACCTATATAAGAAACACTTTCAAACCAAATACTTTATTTTCACACTTTTCAAATAACATTCTCCACACATTTCAAAATTAAGAAAGAAAAACTTGTAAACAAGCATATGATCTAAAGTTCTTGCATGGGTGATGGATTTGTTCATTGTAGGCTCATGAAAGGGAAATATGAACTTTATTCTATCTCCTAGAGAAACTAAACTAACAAGAAATAACACTTTCCATACTCTTAAAATAAAATTCAATCAAGCCTAAAAGAAATAACAGGCAGAGTAAAACACTCCATTATAGGTGCATGTAGGGTGAGATATGGAGGTCTTGATTGTTCTTGTGTTTTCAAGATGTAGTCTAATAAATTCTGGAATAAAAAACTAGGTGTGGTGGAATACTCCATTATAGTCTCGTGTATGGTGAAATATGGAGATCCAACTTGTCCCTAGATTTGAAAAATGAAAACAAACACTACAGCATTTAGTCTAGACAAACACTAAACCATTTATATCAAATGATTGATTTCATGTACTCACACAAAGATGACAAACAATTACTCAGAAATTGTTGCACTCAAAAATCTCACATCACACACCAAACTCTCACTCATTCAGAATTATCACATAGCTATATTGTATGGTATCAAATGTGTCACTGAAACATAATAGGAATAAAGTTAGATATTGTGATCAAACATAGAATTACTCTATCTATACACACAGAAAACCAAAATCATATTCACAACTAAATACAAAGAGGCTTACCTTGATTGGGTTGGTAGGCCCTTTTTGTACCAACTATTGGATTACTGAGAGGGGGGTGAATCAATAATAGTGTAATTATAATCCTTTTTTCTCCAAATAATCCAATTGTTATATCAATGTAGAATTATTATCCAATAATGAGCAATAAGAAGTTAACAATCACACACATACATAGTACACCAGTGTTTTACGTGGAAACCCAAATCAGGAGAAAACCATGGAATGATTTATCTTATATGTCTTGAAGAATTACATTCATTGGAAGCACCAACTTCATTTGTTTTCCAGCTTCAACTAGAAGGAGGCTCCAACCCCCTAGTTTCTCAGGATACAACCGGAGGGAAGCTCCAACTCCCCAATTCTCTAGCTACAACCATAAGGAAGCTACAACCCCCTATGTTCTCTAGCTACAACTGGAAGGTGGCTACAACCACATGTCCTTGCCTTGTCCAACCGCCCTGAAGTAGAAGTAGAAATATGGAACCACTGTCACACTATCATTGTGAGATATACCACTGTAAACATGTACCAATAAACCTAAACCATGCATCAACATGTACCTCAACCTGTAATCAACCTATACCATAAACAAATGCACCAACCTGTACCAAACAATCAGTAATCAACATGTACCATAAATTGTTGGTTATGGAGCCTGATTATCTTCCTGATTCAGAGGTCCCTACTTTCAGCCGTGTTTATACCCCATGAAGACTTTACACCCCAGAACTATGTACACTCTTCCACGTAGGGGAGTGCAGAAGGGGGTACCCCCTCTGTGGGGTTTGGGGGGGCTATCCCCCCGGCTGGGGGGTTTGGGGGAAAGCGGGGCCCCAACGGGGGTTGAGCATCCCCCGATGGAGGTTCAGGGGCTAAGCCCCGAAAGGAAAATTTTCCTTGCAAATGCATATTGTAATTTCA
Source organism: Picea glauca (assembly GCA_000966675.3). Classification (NCBI taxonomy): domain Eukaryota; kingdom Viridiplantae; phylum Streptophyta; class Pinopsida; order Pinales; family Pinaceae; genus Picea; species Picea glauca. Next base: position 210,567 of record JZKD02S0785467.1, on the reverse strand, counting down.
TTGTAAATCTGGACTGTTCATTATAAGGTCACAGATCTAACGGTAGAAATTATGTTAGGGTTTTTTTCCCTAGAAGGCAACCCTTTGTTATGAGGGAAATGTATTGCGACTATGCATTATGGCGAGTATTTTATTCTGAGAGAGGAGACTGTGAGAGAAAGAAGAGGAAGTTATATCAGGTTTTTCTGTAGGTTGTATCCCATCATTTGTTGGATAATAATAAAGGAAAGACCTAGCAATTTCTCTAGTGGACGTAGCCCACACTGGCTGAACCATGTAAATCTATGTCTCTATTGTATTGTGTATCTTCTATGTTTTTTTTCCTCATTTGTTTTATTTTATTTCTCTGTGGTCCTATTTTTCTAACATAAACAAGTGCAACCAACTATGTACCAACTATGTACCAATCATGTGTCAAGTACTCATCAAATATTATTCATCAATATGTACCAACATCATCAACTATACACCTCATGTATGTTCCAACTCATCAACTACTTGTCTCAACCATGTACCCAACGTGTACCTCAACCAAAATCCCTCATCAATTTCATCATCCAAATACTATTTGTAACTTTTTAATATACCTGGTGTATATGATCACATACCTGCAAGCCTTGCTTAACTTTAACAACAAGAGACTAGAATTTTCATCAAATGTTTCTTTCGTCTCACAAGACTAGTTTTGGATAATTCAACAACCCTAACTTGAAATAATCATAACTGTGTACCTGTAATGAATAAAGATTTGAAACTGATACACAATGTTCTTCAGTGTTTTTATGCAATTCCTTCATGTGTCACTACTTGGAACCTCTCAGAAAAGGATTTATGGCAAACATGGCACACCTTGTTGAATTTTGGCTTATTCTAGAGAGTGACCTTGTAGAGCATGCCCCACACAGAATATTTTCTAAATGGATATGAAATTGTTACATAGAATACTACATACTATACTCTAACCAACACATTTTTTCTTACTGAATTTGGATCTGTTATGAAGAAGTCATGACGTTTTTACCCGAAACACATCTTTTTGACTAGTTTCAGGACTAGCCACAAACCCTATTTTCCACGGAGTGTAACTCAAAAAATACAAAGACCCAAAAGTAGAATGTTTTACCACAGATACTTGGGTATGGTTCCTCAATGCATTAGAAATTTCACAGTCTGAATCATTCTAGAAAAAAAATTATTGTGAAAATAGTGAGATGACCTGAAAAAAAACATACCTTAGAAAGCATCATCAAAAGAATTTATCCTTCCTTGAATTCCGGCCTTATTCTCTTCACTTTCCTTAGAAATTAGGCATATATATCCTTTGGTTACCTCAGAAACCTATAGGTATTCAATATTCTCAAGTGTGTCTTAAATGAAAGAGCCTTGCCTCTTATTTATACTCTCCAAGTAGCTTCCTTAAAAACATCTTCTAGGTCACTTTGCCCACTTTCCTTATTTTAGGGTTAACCCACTTCTAATTTATCCATTAAATTTATTATTGAATCAATTTATTTTGTATTCACTTTGAATTATAGTACACTCATCACTTCACTTTATTATTTATCTCTTAAAATCTCTTAAACCACTTTGACTACTTTGACCTTTTGGGGCTTCTAGATGACATATGAGGGTCCTCCAACTTCGTAAGGCCATAACTCTCTAATCGTGAGGAGTTATGTGACGTTCCACATACCACCAGAAATGGAATGACATGTACTATCCATATATATCATTATTACCTAAAAATATATCAAAAATCATACAATTATCCATCAAACAAACTTGGGTCCATTACCCAAACCTAGGTTCTCCAACTTCTCATGGCCATAACTCTCTAACCGTGAGGAGTTATGTGGCGTTACACATACCACCAGAAATGGAATGAAAAACACTATCCATATAATATAGTTTCACTAAAAAATTCATTGGCATTCATCTCATTATTCTACAAATAAGTATGGGTTCTCTAACCATACTTCTAGGATAACTCAATCCGCAAAGCGTCTTCCCGTGAGGGATTTCACCATAAGGGGGGAACTTTGGAGTTCATCCATTTCTACTTATCATCAACAATGACAAGACACTAACCATTCATCTTTGCATCAAACAATATTGGGTCCATTACCCAACCTTTGTGTTGCGGGGCTTTCTTCAAGGGTTGACATCAATGACAACCAATCTTAATCAACAATATCCCCCTTTGGCATTGATGGAAACACTCTAATGAAATATTGAAATCATATCACTCATGATCCCCCTGGAACCATGCCTCTGTCCTCTACCTATGATAAATCTCTCCCCCTTTGTCATCAATGGCAAAGGTATCTTTTCATCTGGGGTTTCTCCCCCTAACTGAACTATCCTCTTATCCTGCTTCCTCGTCCAAATCTAGGACAAATAAGATAAGAATTCAAAAAGCATTCATTTTGGAGTAGAAATAACTCCAACTCTCTGGCGAAGATATTCAAAGGATTCCCATGGAAGTGGTTTTGTGAAGATGTATGTCACTTGTTCTTTTGTGCCCACATACTCAACTCTAATGTTCTTTTCTACAACCTACTCCCGTAGAAAGTGATACTTTATTGGAATGTTCTTCGTCTTGGAGTGCATCACTGGGTTCTTCAAGATATTGATGGCACTTGTATTATCACAATACATTGGAATGGGCTCATCATACTCAACCTGTATATCTGTCAGAGTTTGTTTCATCCAAAGAACCTATGTACAACATGATGTTGATGCAATCTGCCTCGGCTGTAGCTAAAGATGTTGATGATTGTTTCTTTGTCATCCATGATACTAAAAAATCACCCAAGTAGAACGTTGCTCCACTGGTGCTTCGTCGGTCATCAATACAACCTGCCCAATCTGCATCTGTGTAGGCAATAAGTGATAGATCCTTTCCTTTTGGATACCATAATCCAAACTCTTTTGTTCCTTTGAGATATCTAAAAATCATCTTCACTGGTAACACATGTGACTCATTTGGTGCTACTTGAAATCATGCCACCTGTCCAACTGCCTGCATTACATCTGGTCTGGATGTTTTCACATATAGTAGGTTGCCTATCATTGACCTGTATTGCCTCTAATCTATAGACTTTAAATCATCATCTTTGCTCAACTTGCAACTGGTTTTCATGGGAGTGATAATTGGTTTGCAATCTTCCATTCTGAACCTCTTTAGCATTTCTCTAATATACTTGGTTTGAGAAATAAAGATTCCTTGGTTGCTTTGACGTATCTGAAGTCCCAAAAAGAAGGATAGT
>JZKD02S0785467.1:188584-203524 GCA_000966675.3 Picea glauca | reverse complement strand
GGTCCATTACCTAACCTTTGTGCTATGGGGCTTTCTTCAAGGGTTGACATCAATGACAACCAACCTTAATCAACACCAACAAGGAAGATCTTAAAAGAAAATTACAAAAGAGAAGATTTGAACACACACATAAAATCCATAAACTACAATTATATCTTTACTTTAGAAAATAAAGGTACAATCAACAGTCTTCAAGAACCAATATTACACCATAACAATGCTTAATTCTATCTCTTTACATATCTACTATCTACAAGGCTCTCTCTTTAAAGAGAAATGGCCATTAAAATCAAAGTCTGGAGATAACATCAAATACTTGCACAACTATTACAATTGGTTGATGTATCGATTTTTAAGGGAATGATTTCTTCATTGTGACACAAAGTGCATGAGTGATGAAATGTATTGGAGTCTTCAACGAACAAAGAATGTTCAAACCAACAAATTCCTTGGACCCATTGAGAACAACCTCGTTCAAACACCCAAGCCTACAAATATGAAGTGGGTACCGGAGACAGATAGCTGGAGCAAAAGACTTGTACTGGACGCACACTATCATATAAATTAGTACTGAACTAACTCAGCAACAAGTACCGGATGAGCATAACAATAGGTATTGGATGAACTCAGCAACAGGTTCCGTATGAGCATAACAATATGTATCAGACGAACTTAGCAACAGGTACCAGATGGGCGCAAAAATAGGATTTGTTTTCATGAAGTCTACTTAGATCAATCAAAGTAATTAGAGATATTTAAACATCAAATATTCAATCCAAATCATCAATAAATCATCATAAATCATGATTAAACATAAGTTACCTCATATGTACACAATACTAGCTAAAGGACATATTTGTTGAGGAAAATAGGCAAAGAGTGCATATGTATTAGGAAAAATTGGTCGGGATATGGGACAAGATAAGGAAATTACAGGTGACAAAAAGGAGGCTCAAGATTCCCCCCATGCCCAAGTCATTGCATGTCCTCATGAAAAAACTATTGAATCAATCCTCAAAATTGCAAAACTGGTGTTATCCTCCACCTTGCTTGAACATTAATTGTCTGGTGTTAATATATTCAACCTTGAAGCCTCATATTTAAGTTCCCTCTTAATAACTCATGTATATTGTATTAGGCGCAAGACTTTGTTGATCTTGGTAGAGACCTCATCATGCTTTTCCTGTAGCCTTTGGTTATTCTCTTTCAATTGTGTATTTTCTTTCTTGATATGCCTATCCAAAACTTTATACTCCTCCACTTCTTGCTTCAACTCTTCATTCTATTTTGTAAGATTTTTAACTTTTAATACCAACTGATGTTTGGTTAGAGGACTGAAGGGTTCATGTGTTGCTTGCTCATCTATCTCTTCCTTGGATTCGACTTCCCTTCTTAAATACTTTAGTGTCTCTGTCACTAATTCCTCTGATTCACTAATAGTTGTCACATACATCTCTTCTTTCTCTGGTGGGATTGGAAGGTCCTCTAGATCCCCTACAAAAGAAGGGACGTGAGGAATTGTCCCCTACTTAGTGATGCTCCGAGTGGTTCTTCATACTGGACTTGATACTTCCTCAGGTGTGCTAACAGAAATAGAAATTTCTTCCTTAAATAATCTCTTCTTCTTCATTTTAGGCTCAGATATGTGTATTGCACTGTGTTTCTCATGTACCTTCTTCATTTTTATTCTAGAGGACCTAGGTGGGGAGACTGGAAATTTTATGTTTGTGCACTCCTTGTCTTTCTACTAGAGGGTTGTGCTATAGGGACTAGAACTTGTTCCTCATGTGTATTCCTTGTCTTTCTACTACAGGACGGTGCTATAGCAATCCCTTCATTGGGCTAAATTTATTCTTGCTTTTACTCACAATTCAAGGGTCTTCTCTAATTCTCCAACCTTCTACTTGATTACTTCAACAATTACTTCTAGAATACCCTCTGTAATTCCTCAAACCTTCTCATGAGGTACTTCAATAAGTACTTCGAGAATACTCTCTGTAATTTCTCCAGCCTGCTCATGAGGTACTTCAAAAATTACTTCAAGGACATTTTCTATAACCTCTCTAGCATCACTACCAGACCTTTGTTTCTTCCTATTGTTCGCACTAATTTGTGTTTTACTTTTAGTGGACAAGAATGGGTGAATTTTCTTGGTTTTGGATGATCGTTCCACCATAGGTGCAGGTTTTTCTTCTAAAACTATTGTCTTTACTTTGTCCATTTTGCTTACATATTCTGGTGAGCTAGGTCCAACAGGATCTACTTCACTACTATATTTATTTCTTTTCTTTCTACTATCTCCCTTCTTCCTATCTGATCTTTTACTATGTTCCCCTCTTATATTTCCTTCTACAGACTTAGAAACTTCTTGAGGAAAATTTAATGTGAGGATTTTCTTCCAACTACTGTCCCATTTTCTCAACTCATGAACAACCAGTAGTTTCATTAGCCCATGGTGGTAGAGACTAGTTTCAGGTTTCTAAGAGGCATAATTAACCCCTCTCACCATATTGTTCAGACTCGTCCAAAGAAAATGGGGAAAGTTTATTTCCGGTTTTCTTTCAAAATGAAATAAAATCCTTAAATGATAAAGAAGGGTTACTATGTACCTCCCTTCACAAGTTAAAACTTCTGCAAGAAGACAAGCAGTGTCCAATATTCTTCTTTGATCTAGCTTCTATAGATGCCTTACGTACAATTTGGGTCGAGGCTCTTGGGCTTCAAAAATTTCTGACATACGCTCCTGTCAATGATGATGCCTTTGAAATACTTCTCTCTACTAGAAGGAAACTTTGTCACTTATTCTATGGTGGCTTTAGTGATCGTGAGTTTTAGTTCCCCTAACTGGATGTTGTCTCCATCATAACTCTGAGTGAAGGCATGAGATACCCCTTCATGATGTCCTATGAATATTTATAAGAAGGGAACCCAGCCAACTCTTTCAATTTTTTCTTTGCATGCTTGATACTCCTATGTTTCTTCGTACAGATGGAACATAAGTTCATTCCTGTCAATCCCCATGACAGCTTAAAAGACAGGTCTCAAAACAAGTATGGGTAACATGATTCAGGAAAGGGTTTGGTACTGGATGAAAAATTATGAGAACATGGTGATGGAGGCATAGTAACAATATAGTAGAGAGAATAGAGTGGTCGTGTATAGTACGAAGTGGATAATTAACACTCATCTGGATGGCAAAGCCATCCAGAAGAGCATTTATAATGAAAACGAGAAGACAACAGTCGATTCTTTGAAATGATAGTGAGGTAATAAAGGAGTCTGAAATCATGCCAAAGGATCGTGTTCATGGATAATGTAATGATCATACCCAGAAGTAATGTCACATCCCACTCTTATCATTTTTCTTAATGATTACAATAAATGTGGGTGATGTGACCGAAATTCACCATTGGATAGCATTCGATGTCATAAGTTTAAAACAATGTGAGGTTATAGAAAGGAGTCTGAAATCATGCCAAAGGATCGTGTTCATGGATAATGTAACGATCATACCCAGAAGTAATGTCACATCCCACTCTTATCATTTTTCTTAATGATTACAATAAATGTGGGTGATGTGACCGAAATTCACCATTGGATAGCATTCGATGTCATAAATTTAAAATAATGTGAGGTTATAGAAGATGGCATAATAATAGTTTTGACATCATATGAACCGAAATTTTTGACAAGATATTCCACATTGGAAAATCACTGCATAAATGATTTTGGAAACAAGGGAAATCATGAATACTTCAGAAGATAAGGATATAAAGGTTTTAAATCTTAAGATGACAAAGGGTATGAGAATAAAAATATGTTTAACACAAAATTCATGTGATTATTAATAAAAAGGAATAAAAATTGAGTCCATACCTCTATTATCTGAAATGTATTTGATCAAATAAGGCAATATCAAATTTAGAACAATGTTACCTGAATTCCATCATCAATACCGGATCAACACAAAACATCATTTTAGTACTGAACCAGCACAGAGAATTCATTTAGTATTGTACCAACACAGAGAATTCATTTAGTATCAGACCAACATAGAGAGTCGTTTCCAGTATCGAATGAACTCAAATACTATTTTTTTAGTACTGGATGAACTCAGAGACTGTTTTTTTAGTACCAAATGAACTCAGAGACTGTTTTTTTAGTACTGGATCTGGATGAAACTTTGACAAGATACCTAGAACCTTGTAAGCTTACTCTTTGTGCCTAAACATGTTTTGAGGGTCAAGTTGAAGTATATGTTGGCACTCACTAATATTGTATGTGAATTTGTTCTTCTGAATGACCATGTTGAAAATGTTATAAATAGCACACTGGTACAGGAATGTTGAAAGTGCAACAGAAGTGTCATAAAATGGGGTAAAAGATACAATGATGGGGCTCCAAGCTCTGTAACAAGAAGGAAACTATAGTTGGACATCTTCATGTAGGGGTGCATAAACCTCCTTTTTTGGAACCAAGTAACCATTTATTTTGTTGCCACTTCCATTTTATTAGAAACAAAAACCTAACTATTATTGTCCTGTGGATTTTTCTCAAGCCCAGATCAGTTAATGCTCGCTGGTGTTTTCAATTTTTAGGGTTCTAAAAAACTTAAAGAAAACTCCATATACTGTCTTGTGGATTTTTCTTGAGCCCAGATCAGTTAATGCTCTCTGGTGTTTTCAATTTTTAGGAGTCTGAAAAACTTTAAAAAAACTCCATATATTGTCCTATGGATTTTTCTCACGCCCTGAGCACTTAATGCTCGTCGGTGTTTTCAATTTTTAGGAGTCTGAAAAACTTAAAGAAAACTCCATTAGGATATTTTCCAATGAGTAATCTACCAAGGTTGGGTAAAGGAATAAACTTACCTTGAGAAGATGTTCTCCTTATTTCTTATCTACATAAGAACACAATCATCTTATGTTTTTTTTAGTAACACCAAAAATCATTATCTAACACACACCTATATGCATATATATACAAAGTTAAATTAAGTCACACAACAAAAACTTACAGTGGTGGTTCAGCAGAGGAGAACTCCTCTTTCTTACCAATTGTATTTCATAATTTTGAAGAACTTATCTGATAAAATCCTATTTAGATAGAGGCATATGATAAACTTTCAATCGATGCCCATTTACAACAAAAGAGGTCTGATTTTCATCAATGGTTTTTATTTCACTAAGTCATTGTCGTAAATTGTGTCCACTTCATAAGGTCCCAACCATCGAGTGGAAAATTTACCCTTGAAATTGTTGAACCTACAGTCATATAGAAGGGCCCAATCACATGGTTGAAAGGATTTCTTCTTAATGTACTTGTCATGCCATTTAGTCCTTTGTTCTTGAATGAGTGCAGTCCTCTTAAGATCATCTTGTCTAATTTCATCAAGTTCATTAAACTACAATATCCTCTATTTCTGGGCTTCATCCAAATCCATTCCCAATTGCATAACAGTCCTGAAAGTTTTTACTTGGAATTCTATGGTAAGCAACACCTTCTTCCCATACACCAATTCATAAGGTGTAAGGCATGTTGTATTTCTCTAAGTTGTTATGTAGTCCCATAAGGCCTCATGCAACCGATCAACCCAGTATTTATGGTGTAACTGAAATGTCTTGGTGATAATAGCCTCTATCACCTTATTAGTTGATTCCACTTGTCTGTTTGTTTGAGGGTGATAATGTGAGGATTTTCTACGTTTAATATGATATTGTTCAGTAATGGATTTGACCAAATTGGAGGTAAATTGGGTTCCTTGATCTGTCACTATTTCTCGAGGCACACCAACACGAGTAAATATGTCTTCAAATAGAAAATCAACAATAGATTGTTTATTTGTAAAGTTAAAAGATTTATCCTATACCCATTTAGTCACATAATATGTACAGACCGATATATACCTTCTTATTCGAGACATGGGGTTGATAGGTCCTACAAATTCCAAATCCCATTTCTCAAAAGGTTCAATTACTACCTGAGCTTGGAGAGGCATCTCATCACTTGCAGTTGGTTTCCCCATCCTATGACAATCATCACAACTGGCCACATACTTCTTTGCATCCCTGAAAATAGTTGGCCAATAGTAGCTTGAGTGTAGTATTTTGTATGTTGTCCTCTTATCAGCAAAATGGCCTTCACATGGGCCATCATGACATGCTTTAAATATGTCATACATCTCATCCTCTCGTACACATATTTTAACCACCAAATTAGGTCTTGTACGGTATAGACAGTCATCATGCCACATATAATTTGCACTCAGGTGTATAATCCTCTGTTTTTCTCAAGGGGACATATTCTAAGATAATTTTTCCGTTACAATATAGTTAGCCACATATTCATACCTAGGAATGTAAGTAGAAATAGAAAACATGCTTTCATCTGGAAAATTGTCATCCATTGGTGCATTATCACTTGTATGAATAAGTCTAGATAGAAAATCAGCAACAAGGTTATATTTTCCAGGTCTGTCAATGATAGTAATATTGAATTATTACAATAGTAGTAGCCATCTAGTAACTCTAGCATTTGTCACGAGTTTATTCATTAAACACCTAATGGCTAAGTGGTTTGTGTGTACAAAAACCTCATACCTTGTTATGTAGTGTCTGAATTTATTAATGGCATGAACCACTGATAAGAATTCATTTTCAGTGACAGTATAATTTACTTCAGTAGGGGAGAGATTTTTGTTGACAAAGTAGATAGCATAGGGAAGTTGGTTTTCTCTTTTTCCTAGAACAGCTCCCAAAGCAGTATCTGAGGCATCAGTGCAGACATGAAAGGGAAGAGACCAATTAGGTCCTCTTAACACAGGGGCACTAAAAATATGTTTCTTTAAAATTTCAAAATAAATATGACATTGTTCATCCCAATGGAATTCAGCCTCTTTTGCTAACAAATTGAATAGTGGGGCAACCAAGTTTGTGAAATTTTAAATGAATCTCCTATAATATCCATAATGCCCTAAGAATCTTCTAACTTCTTTTTGTGATCTAGGGATTATGATTTGAGAGATAATGTCAATTTTGGCAGGATCTACACTTATTTCGGTACTGGAAATATGATGGCCCAAGTCAATCCCTTCAGTGAGCATCATTTTATATTTTCATGGTTGAGGGAAATATTAGTCTCTCTACACCTGATCAATACTTTCTCCAAATTGTCCAATGCTTGTTGGAAATCATCCCCATATATGGTGAAGTCATGCATATAGATGTTTACATAGTCATGGGTTAAATAAGAAAAAATAGCTAGGACAACCCTCTGAAATGTGGCAGGGGCATTACACAAGCCAAAGGGAAGAACCATATAATCATAAGTACCCCATGGGCAAGTAAATGTGGTTTTCTCCTAATCTTCAGGGGGAATTTGGATCTGGTTATACCCACTACACCTATCTAAGAAAGAAAAGTACTTCTTCCTAGACAAGGTGTCCAAGACCTAGTCTATGAAAGGCAAGGGAAAATAATTTCTATAGGTAGCCTTGTTCGGCTCTCTGAATTCCACACAAATCCTCCATTTGCCATTCTTCTTAGGGACAATAACTAATGGGGATACCCATTTGCTATCTAAAATATGGTAAATAAAATTGACATGTAGGAGTTTTTGGAGATCTTCTTTCATTGTGTCCTTTAAGGTTGGATTCATTCTTCTTTGGGGATACTTAACTGATCTAGGTGGATATTGGTGGCCACCCACCTATTCCAACTAGCTCCTCTTGTCAGTTTTTAGTTCAGCACATTTTTATGTACTTATTTGTAATTGTGGGTTCTACGCTTCTGGGGTTGTATAAAGCCCTACACATCTTCTAGGTGGATATTTGTGGCCTCCCACCTAATCCAACTGGATTATTTTGTATGTTTCATGTCAGCACATCTTTTTGTACTTCCAAGGCCGTTTTGGGGGCCTAAACAGTGTTTTTTCCGTGCCCCGTAGTCAAACTATACACAGAGTTAGCATTTGACAGCATAGTGGGTAGTTCTCAAAAATACCTTTCCAATGGTCTATCACATGCCTAAAACGGAGATTGTATGCAAACGTTATGACCCCGAAAAGTTAATGTACTAACTTACCCAAAACGGGCCGACGTGACTTTTGGTGTTTCATCTCCTAGTGTTAGGTTATTGGATGTCTAGGGATTTGGCATTCATGTTTATCATAAAAAGTCCTTCATAGCCTCATTATGATCATATTCTTGCGAATGAGTGTATCCATCACATATCTTCTCAGAGATAAAGCTGCCACCATTCTAGTGAGTCTTTCACTCTGTATTTTTACAGTCCCTTTAAAATTATTTCATTAATAGAAATAAAGTATTGTTGTATTTCTCTATTTCTATAAATTTTCATGAGTATTTCATTGTAATATATCTTCTTTCATTTCGTTCTAAAAATAATCTGGATCAATGGTATCAGAGCAAGCTTCTCTTGATCATTTTTCAGCGCATGTCCCCGACAAGGTCCGAGTATATCCAATTGGATCTCAAGCTTGTCTCTCTTGAGGACAATCACTCTCGCACACCCAAGAAACCCTCGATGGCGGTAGAAAATAAAAACAGTGTAGAAAAATATTCTATTAACATGTTTCTTGAGCAATATCTCGCGCAAAAGTGGGACAAAATGATAGAGAATTATTCACACATCCTTTAATGCCTGCAAATAGCAATAGGAACAACTTCATCAAGCTGCCATTTTGGAGGAACCTCTCCCTTCAAGGTACAACTTAATTTTGATATTCCCATATTTGAAGGTCAAATAGATGTGGATGCCTTAGAAAAATGGTTAAATATTTTAGAAGGTTATTTCTCTATTCAAAATTTTTCCGACGGGCAAAAGATCACCTTCGCACTCCTCAAGGCTATCCCCTATGTCAAACATTCGTGGGAAACTTAATGGGAGAAAATTTCCACAAAGGAATCTGGAATATATGGGGTCGAGCCCATTTGGGATATTTTTGTGGATGTGGTCAAGGAATAGTACTACCCTATTGATAACTATGAATACCAGTACATGAGATGGACCACATTGCGGTAAGAGAATATCCAAAAAGTGTCAGAGTTCACAAATACTTTCCATACCTTGCGCACTAAGATTGGTATCAAATACTCTGAGTGACATTTGGTTCTGAAATACCGTGGGGCTCTACATAGGTACATCCAAACTGAAATGGATTTCCTAAACATCTCATTATTGGGATTTTCCTATCGATATGATGTAAAAATCAAGAAAAAAATTAGGCACCAGAACAGATGGGAATTCAGATCTGCAAATCTACAACAACCAAAGCATGGTAAAGATGATCCTAACTAAGAACCTCTAGACAACCATTCCAAGACACAAGAAAAGAAGGGTAAATGAAAGACGAAGAATGAAACTGGGAAGTGGTGTGACTTCCATAAAATACCCTGGCACAACATTGACGAATGTCGCTTGAAATATTCATTGGTGACTGAGGTCGAAGACACGGAGCCAAACCCTGATTCAGAATCTGATCCAAAAAATTTTAAAAACAGACAGATCATTGACGCAAACCCCACTACTATTGTCGTGACCACAACAATTCAACCAGAAGAACCAGTAGATCCAAAAGAGGTGGAGTGCCTCTTCCATTCACATATGTGGGTGAAGGGGACCCCGTTGCATTTCATGTTTTATAACAGAATCCAAAAAACCCTCATCTCAGATAAGGTCATCAAATAGTCGGGATTGTCAACAACACCACACCCACATCCATACAACATCGGGTGGCTTCACCGGGGATGATATCTTTGTGTTAGCTAGCAGTTTCACATGTCTTATGGAATACAACCCTTCAAGGATGAGGTAGTGTGGGATGTTTCCCCTCTTGATGTCTATGATGTTGTTTTGGGCCAACCATATATGTGGAAATGTCATGTTGTCTATGATTCTAGACCTCATAGTTTCATTATTACTCTGGGAGGTCAGATATATAGAATACCAGAGGTAGTTATGACTATTGTTCCACCAAAAAAGTGTCGCAAGGTAATCTCTTATACCGAAAAATTCATCATCTTCACAATCTATTCAAAGGATGCATAGAAGGCTACTACAACCACTACAGCCTCAGCACCTTCTATCCAGCAGAAGAAAAATGTCAAATGGAAAGAGGATATTGTTTCTTCTCCTACAATGGTTCATACACAATGCCCCATCAAATCCAGAGACAAGATATTGGTGGAATAGATTCCACCCTGCCAGCAACAAGTTCGTGACAGCCTTCCATAGGCCAAGCAGTGCAAGGTCTCCAACAAGGCACACAACTGACCAGGATTTAGTGTCATAAAACACTTTCCTCTCTTCCCTAGGCACTCAATGCAATGGAGGCCATTTCTTCTTAAGTGGGGAGGACTGATCCAGGTGGATATTGGTGGCCACCCACCTATTCCAATTGTCTCCTCTTGTCAGTTTTTAGCTCAGCACGTTCTTCTGTACTTCTTTGTAATTCTGGGTTCTACACTTCTAGGGTTGTCTGAAGCCCTACACATCTTCCAAGTGGATACCAGCGGCCTCCTGCCTAATCCAACTGGCTTAGTTTGTATGTTTTCATGTCATCACATCTTTATGTACTTCCAGGGTCGTTTTGGGGTCCTAAATGGTATTTTTTTGGCATGCCACAATCAAATTGTAGATGAAGATGGAGTTTAATGGCATAATTCATAGTTCTCGATAATACCTTTCCAATGGGCTATCACGTGCCTAAAACGAAGATTGTATGCAAAATTTACAACCTAAGGAAGTTAATGTACTAACTTACCCAAACGAGGCCCACATGACTTTTAGCATTTCATCTCCTAGGGTTAGGTTTTTGGATGTCTAGGGTTTTGGAAATCATGTTTATTTAAAAAGGCCTTTAGAGCTTCATTGTGATCATATTATTTCGAATGATTGTATTCATCACATATCTTCTCAGAGATAAAGCTGCCACAATTCTAGTGACTCTTGCACTTTGTATTTTTACAATCTCTTTACAATTCTTTCATTAATAGAAATCAAGTATTGTTGTATTTTTCTATTTCTCGCAATTTTCATGAGTATTTCATTGTAATATCTCTGCTTTCATTTCATTCTGAAAATAATATGGATCACTAACAAGTCTAATTTGATCATTGGTGTAAATATGGTGTATACATGTATCAGGGTGAATTCCTTTCATGTTAGAGTAATCCCATGCAAAAGCACTAGATTGTCCTTGAATCATTTGGACCAATTTTTGTTGTTGTTTTGATTTCAAGCTAGAATTGATATATAGGGATTTCCCAGGACTGATTTCAATAGTCTGAACAGCTGACTCTTCTTCTCCACTTATTGTTGATATAGTGAATAATGTAGAAGGGGAGCGATGCAAAACCTCCTGAAATTCAGGGCTGAAAATATGTGTAAATTATGGAAAATACTGAGGATACTCAATACATTTTGTGTTAGCTAAAAATAAGCTTAAAATTTGTTCTTCAGTTTTTTCTTCAACTCCCTTTGCTTTCTCAAGTGTTAAAAAGAGTTGAGAAAAATTATCCCCCCCATAGGGATTCTCCAACCATAAAGGCACTTCAGTGGTTGGTTGGGCAGGAGGAAAGAGAATAAGTTTCTTGTTGTGAGTCCCATTAGAAATCTTCATCTCCCCAGACCGACAACTAATAAATGCATCAACAATGGCAAACCAAGGTCGACCAAGCACAACTAGATGTCCAGGTTTTGAGGATTTTGAATGAATTACCAAGAATTCCACGGGATACTCCCAAGAGGCTAGGGTGATTGTTACATCATCTAAACTTCATGTTGGGCTAACGATTGATTTGTATGCCAATTCCAACAAGGTTTGTGTTGGCCTTAAGTGATTTAGTTGCATTTTTCGCATGGTGTCAAAATTCAACATGTATTGTTGCTCCTAGATCAATAAGTGTATTTGACAAATAAATACCATTAATTTCTACATTCACCATTAGGTTTCATGGATCGTTATATTTGGATGGCATTTCTGATATAAATTTTGATAGTTGTCCAACCACTTGTATAACAAGAGGTTCCTTCCTATTCCTTCCATTCTTTCTTATGAAAATATCCCTTATAATTTTCTCATAGATAGGAATATATTTGATGGCTTGAAGTAGGGGAATCTTTACACATATATTCCTTAGTTCATCTTCTAAATCATGTCCTACAGTTACCTCAGGATTTTTCACAAGTAACCTTTCTGGATAAGGTGGGGGGTTAGTTTCTTGAGGTATTTCTGATGGTTTAAAGAGTGTGAGGAGGAATTTCCTCTTGTACAGGGATGTCTTCTTCTTAATTTGGTTGGTCGTCTATTTTCTCTTCTTCTCGAATAACCATTGTAGAAATTGGTTTATTCAAGACCTTCCTAGATCTTGATTGAACTTCATTTAGTGAAGTAGGGGTTATCACATAAGTTGGGAAAGTATGTACTTCAAGATTTTTTACAGGTTGTGTAGGTCTATTGTTCGGATTAGGGATGGGTTGTGAAGGAATAGGGGTAGGACGAGGGGATTTTGGATTAGGTGCAGCTTGCATTTGTTGTTATTGATTTGGGTTCAAAGGAAAGGTGAGTTGTTGTTGCAGCTGGGAAGGTGGAGGTGGAGTAGGTGGATTAAACCCGAGTAACAACCGAGAGATATTGGAAGGATATTGTGGGTAAGTAGGAAAAGTTGGTGGTTGAAAAGTAACATTCCCATATGTAGGCCCCTTCCATCCTTGTTTCCAAGGTTGGACTAGTAGTTGTTGATGTGTCCATTGAGAGTAAGGCATTGGAGGAATCCATTGTTGTTGTGAGTATTGTGTGGTAGGATCGAAAAACATATTAGGATTTTGCTGTCTCCATGCTCTTCTAGGGGGATATGATGTTTCCTCATGTTCTCATCCTCCCTTAAAAATGGATTTTATTCCAGGTAAAGAAGGGCACTCATTGGTAGGGTGATATTTTGTACATATCCCACAAATTTCAATGACATTAATAGGACATTCTTTTTTAGGGTGCCTCTTCCTACACCGAGGACAGAAAAATGGTAAAGTAGCATTTTATTCCTCTTGTTTCTTTTTAATATGCATAGTGTCTAACTGGGTGTTGATTGTATTTAGGATGTATGTTCTAAAGTTTTATAGAAGATTCTCGAATTCTATCCTTGTAACACCTCCTGGAGCAGGTTTGGTAGTTCTACTTATAGGATCCCTTACACTTTTTCTTGTTTTGGCTTGGTTGTGAGAGTACCTTTTACAATAATCTACGATGTTTGAAAATGGATTATGATATACATCCCCATAACTCATAAGGTTTAATATCTCAATACAGTCATCCTCCTCTGACTATTGCATTTTAAAAATATCATTCCTAGCACCTCTAGGTCTGCAATAATCCTGATATTTCTGGAGGAAAGTTTCCTTCATACCATCCCAAGATAACATAGTGTGCTCTCCTAGGCTCATAAACCACCTTAATGCTGAGTCTTTAAGTGCGGATGGAAATAGTTTTAATTTTTGTGCACTATCAGTATAATTATAACTCCTACATAGTATATCAAATTCAAACAAAAATGAATTAGGATCTTCTATTGACATGCCATGGAAGTGAGGTAGTGATGAAAATGGTATATTCTTCATAGAAAAATCTCTGGTAATGTCTAATATTGGGAATCCAAATGTCTATGTTTCATTGTTTGCATTCCCCTCCTCATCTTCCATATCTCCAAATAGCACGTTATAGGTTGCAGGTGATGTTTTCCCACTAAGTGATGGTTCAACCATTGGGTTGGTTGGGATATCCAACTATTCCAATACTTTTTTTGTTTCTCTAATCGTAGATTCAACCTCTTCTACCACTACCTCTGTCTCTTTTCTAGCTCTTCCTTCTAATTGGGTCGCTAGTGCTTCCCTTCCTGCTTGTTGTAATATGTTTTCAATCTGAACATTAGATTTAGATTTAGGAACTGTGGTTGTAGTTTCAATTACTTTGTTTGAATTCTCCCCTCTGAGAATTTATCCTACCCAAAAATTAGTTGAATTAGTATGGGGGGGTTTACTTGATGTTTTTGTAACTTTGGGAGGTTTTGTTGAATTTTCTACAATTTTGAATGCAATAAATATACCTTTGTTATCTTTACATGAACGCATAAAAATAATATTTGAATACTAACTTAACACAAAATTTAACTATTGAAGGTAAGAGGACAACCTAAATTTGGAGCAACCCCACTAAAGTGGATGCATGGGCTCTTCCCTCATGTATTATTGTCTTCTCTCTGCCCTCAGGTCATCCTTAAAACCACTCCAAAACCATAAAAACAATCTAATGCAAAAAATACCTATTATCATTTACAACTCCCTGGCAACGGCGCCAAAATGTCGGTGCAATTATATGTTCAATACATTCCAATCATTTAATATGTCAATCCAGTTTCATAATCAATAGAGTTGATGCACTATATGTGTCAAGAACAAATAAATGCCTATGTTTGATGAGTATAACCTATATAAGAAACAATTTCAACTAATTTGCACGAAACAAGGAAACAATTCTGAGTTTCTGAAACCGAGACGATACGAAACAGGCCCTCAAAAAGTGGAAACATCATATATATAAAAAAAAATTAAAAAATATAAAATAATCTAATGCAAAAATTACCTATTATCGTTTACAACTCCCTGGAAACGGCGCCAAAATGTCGGTGCAATTATATGTTCAATACATTCCAATCATTTAATATGTCAATCCAGTTTCATAATCAATAGAGTTGATGCACTATATGTGTCGAGAACAAATAAATGCCTATGTTTGATGAGTATAACCTATATAAGAAACAATTTCAACTAATTTTCACGAAACAAGGAAACAATTCTGAGTTTCTGAAACCGGGACGATACGAAATAGGCCCTCAAAAAGTGGAAACGTCATATATATAAAAAAAAA
>JZKD02S0785467.1:158826-173647 GCA_000966675.3 Picea glauca | reverse complement strand
AGATCTCATTCTTATCCAACGGCTGTGATTTCATCGCAAAATCGCATATCGCGATTTTGGAGTTTCTGTTGCAGTGTGTTCTTGACATATCAAAGTCCCGATCACCGATGCCTCTACTGACGTCACTTGTGGTTTGACACGTGTTAGATCCTGCCACGTGTCACTCTGATTCGTGAATTGCATGAGCCTGAAGTGTTAGATATGCCTGCCACCTATCATTCTCTAGTTGTGCCACGTGTCCCTGGGTGACGTGGTTTGTTGACGTGTGTTGGATCGACGGTCTAGATCACTTATTGATCTGACGGTGCCGATTCAGTCGGGATTTCGCATATCGCGAAATCGGGGTTTTCGTTGCATTGTGTTCTTTGCATTATGAAATCCCAATCCTCGAAACTCCGATGAGGCCTCCTGGCTGCCACACGTCCATACGAATGAACGGTCCAGATCCCTTCTTGATTTAACGGCTGCGATCAAATCGCGAAATCGCATATCGCAATTTCGGGGTTTTCGTTGTCGAGTGAACTTTGCATATAGAAATCCCGATCCCCGAATCTCCGATGGCTTATCTCCCTCACAACTTTTGTCTGATCTGACAGCCCTCGTTCTTTCGGAAAATTTGAATGAGATCATGTGGTTGTGGATCTCTGTCTTCCTTCTCTTCTGCAAATTCATGTATCTTGAGCTTTGCCTTTGCTGCGCGCATTTTCTTCAACGTTGTTCCTCCTGAGCTTGCCATCAATGACAAGCATACGTTACTTGGTAAACATTTGCCAACAGGATGTGAGTAGCAACCACATCTCTTCTCAGAGATAAGCTACCAGCACCCTAGATAGTTTATTTCCATTTTGTCTGTAAGCATATTTCATTCATTTGTTATTAATGAAATGAAGTCTTATTTCCGTTGCATCTCTGTGTTTATGTGTATTTCTTTATTTCATTGTGTTCCTACATAAATCCGGATCATTATGGGTGGAGGAGGCGGGACAACAACCTGGATGATAGGTGGGGCGGTGACAGAAGACGAGGAGGAGGAGGGGCTTGCTGGCATAGAGTGAGAGGTTTGAGGTTTTGTAGTGGGAGATAGTACTTCAGGGGTTCAGGGTTGCAGGCTTTTTGGGTCTAAAACAATTTTATTTACAAAGCTATCAGATTTCGTAAACAGGCTTTGTTCGAAAATGGTGTGAAAGTTGAGATCTTGAAGGGCAACAAGTTCCTCTCGGAGAGAAAGGGACTTGTGAAGGAGACTATGACTCCCTGAACCTTCTGTAATGGTCTTCTTTCTAAGTAACTGTTATGGGTTATCAGTCACTATTGCAGGTTCTAGGTCTGGGTGAGATCGAGTATAAACTCTTTTAGGAGCTAGATTTTTTTAATTTTTATATACTTTTTAGTTTTATGAGTCTGAAATTAATATGCACAAGCTTTTAACAACCTCTAAACATTATTTCTTTCTCAGATTTACAATTTGTTCAGAAACAAAGTCTTCTTCTAGGGAAAAGAAAACGTGGGGTTGAAAGTTTGTTCAGTTCCCCAGTATGGTCGCCACTATGTTAACTCTCTGTAAATTCCCAGAGGTTGTCAAGGTAGAAGAAATTTACAAGAGGTAACTTTATCCAACCACTTCGAAACTGGAATCTAGCCCTACCAGTTTCAGAGAGGGATCTCTTTGTATGATTTAGCTATGTTTTAACTTTAAGATATTAGGCTAGTTATATAAAATAAGATTGACTGGTTTGTTGTTTTTGTTAAGTTGGCTGAAGGGGCTTTACACATCCATTGGGATATGGGGTTTGTATTATAAAGATAGAAATCTAAACCAGAAACAAAAGATTCTTTCATAGGGAAAGATAATGCATTCATTGGATTCTTTAGTATTTAAAGTGATGAATAGCAGAAGAGATGAGAATATCAATTAAAGTAAAGAAGAATTTAATAATTTCTTCACTCTAAAATCAGAAGATAAACATTAAAACCTTTCAAAGTCAGAAAACACGGTATACGAAGATAAATCCTGCAACATGCGTTACTTTTAAAAGATTAGATTGGAAAAAAAATATGACAACTAAGTTAGAAGAACATTCAACATAGAAGAGAAAACATCACGAATGAATAACACGTGAGAATCCTGTGAAACGTCTATTTGTATTACTGGAAGATCTTTTGATAAAAATTACAGTCTTTGTAGCTTGCAGGACATAAAGATCAACCTTCAGTACTTCAAAGTTTGAAGTATTTATAGTCGAAATTACATATGATCCTGTCATTAAAGATTAGGACGTGGCAAATCTAAATTTAGCTAACTAACTTAACAAGATACAAAAATTTAGGAACTGTTTGATGATGTGTTGAAACTTCATGCTGATTTTTGGGGTGAACCGTTGGTGAGGCCTCTGCATGACCTCGTCACACACAGCTTTGGGTAAGTTAACTAAACCTTTCGGTGATGCATGGCCGGTCACTCGACCAAATACCTAGCTTCTTATAGCCTATAAAAGAAGGGTTATGGGTCCCATTTGAAAGGAGGAGAATCATAGTAAAGAAACTATACCCGATTAAGCATTCCCTTTGTCCCAACCTTTAGCCATCCTTGTGTAAAGAGAAGTATAGAGAAAAGAAATTGGAAGATAGTGGAAGAAGAGCCCACGACCAGGATCGAGGAGCAGTGGCTGACTTTATTATTGTAAGGTATCATTGTGAAGTTAATAAAAGAATTTATTTTCCCATCCCACCATATGATATTGTCATTATTGGAATATTGATTGTATGATTGATTAAATATCTAACCTATTAGTTCATAGATCAAATGCATGTGGAGTTCTTTTTTTTTCTTTAGTGAATGTAGGTCAGCATTGGGAGGAGAGTTGCAGTCAAAGAAGGACCAAGCACGAAAAGGGATCGACATCAAAACATGAAAAATAAGGTACATCAGCTTAATCTCTTGAGCCTTGTATTTACATATGAGTAATGGGGGTTTAGGCATGGGATGATGGTAAAAAGTAATAATCTTTAGGTCATTTCTGCATGCATGATAAAACCTTTAGTGCTAGTCTGTAGGAGGGATTTCCCACCCACAACAGAATTGACGACCATACTGGGGATCTCTATGGTTTCTGGGAATGTTTTTTCTTGGGTATTTTTAAAAACTAGTTTCGTTCCTTGTTTTTGAAGTTTCTGCAAAAGTCTGAGCTAACAGAGATTCTGGTCTTCCATACCAGTTATCTTTGTTTCTTTGCTTGACTGCATTTTTTTTAAAGACCCATAGAGGTACATGCAGCCTGTATAAGGTCTGCAAGCATGTACCCATGCCCTACCTTCCCATGGCCCTCGTGTACACGCTAGCTGAGGAAGTGTCAGTCGCGTGTATGATTCCAAAAAATTTCTTTTAGAGAGGCACTCATCCTCTCCCTTGTCAAGAATAATCCTTCTCAGGGGTTTTCTGGAACTCTTTCTAGTCTTTGTTTTTTGTAGTCTATAGATTATTTTTTACCACAGATTGGTTTGTTCTATGAAATTTTCCTTCAATTGTTTTCTTTTTCTGCCAAAGTAAGTTTATGAGTCTTCAAGAGATTTTGGTTCTCAATACTAGTAGTCTTTGTCAGTGCTTGATTGCTTGTAGTTTCATTTTTTGAAGAGTTGCAAAAGTACACGCGACCTGCATAAGGTCTGCATGTGTGTACATGCGCTCTGACCTTACACAGCTCGCGTGCACACGCTGGTTGTTGAATTGTTAGCAGCATGCCTGTTGAGAAAAAAAATTGGTATAAGGAGAGGCAGTCATCCTTTCCTTGTCAAGAGTTATACCTCTCAGGGTTCGTGGTCTCTGCCATAGCATCTTAGCCTAGGTTTGGACTCTATTATAGCTTGCTTTTTCATTTAGAAGATTTCTTGTGTTTCCTAGCTTTTTTAAGTTATTTTTAGCTTGAAACTTTAAGAAAAATGACTTGCATTTTGAAAAAAAAATCCCCCTCATGGGCGGGGGGGGCCATGAATCGTGCATTCATCAATTTCTTTTAGAATATTTTGTTATTTATGCTTTTATTGGAAGAAAATATATAAAAAAAAAAAAAAACTTACTTTGTTATATCTCTTTCTTTCCTGGCATTTTCTTTGCATTGTTATTTGAAAAAGAAAAAGAAATTAGCATAGCGTTGTGTTTTCTTCTAATTTTATAAATAATTTCAAAAGAAAAAAAAATAAGAATTATAATCATTCTTTGCCAGTGTTCATATAAGTTTCATCATTTTTTGCAAGAGTCTTAACACCATCAGTTGAACTACTGTACCCTTTTGAGTAAATCAAGCCAGTAAAAAGAACGCTAATTAAAATTTACCAGACTTTATGTTTGTAGGGTCCATCAACTAGATTAGGCTAGAGACTTGATTTAGGTCGGAGAGGAAACTCTTCAAGGCTATAAAAAAACATACGATTATGTGCTAAGAAGTGTAGAAGTCCAGTATTGCAAAAGTTATCTGGGACCCCCCTCTAACACAGGGGATAAACATGAGGTCACGTGCGGAAAGGTAGCGGAGATAACCCCTCAAAAGTCAGACCAATCGTAGTGGAGAACACATATAGAGGGCTTGTCTTGGGATTTCATTGATTTCATTTGCCACGGGGCTTCATGGGTCTTGAATCCTTTTGAGGTCCTCAGTTGTCTTCTGGACCACTTCCTTTCGATACCCTTGGCAGGTTTCAGGCTTGATACCCTGCTCATTGTGGTCTACCCGACTGTCGATTGTACCCACCCGGTGACTATTCGCACACTGGAAACCCAGTTGCCTATCTTTCTAGTGACATAAACAGGTGACTGCATGGGTATACTACGGTACCTAGGACAGACATCAG
This sequence comes from Picea glauca, assembly GCA_000966675.3. Taxonomy (NCBI): domain Eukaryota; kingdom Viridiplantae; phylum Streptophyta; class Pinopsida; order Pinales; family Pinaceae; genus Picea; species Picea glauca. The sequence goes on along the minus strand of JZKD02S0785467.1, from coordinate 168,802 downwards.
GCCACACTTTTCAGAGTATACCCTGAGGGTGCTTTCGTTTTCGAGTTTCACTTGCATCGGTAAGTTGCTCTAGTGTTGGTTGGTGTAACTGTTCTTCCAACTAGTTAGGCATTTGCTTGATTTTCCTTTAGGAACTTTTAGTGTGTGATATGTGCTCCCTAGTTTTCCATAGTGAGTTAGTTAGTTGTGGATTTAGGTCTATGACCTAGGGTGCTAGACCGCCCACTCCACTGGTCGTGAGGACTTTTTGGTCTTCCACTTAGAAACGTGGAGCCGCCTTTTTATAAGCATTGTTTTGATACCACTGGTTCTTCAGAGTCAGTGTGTGATACTTTTACGGATTTGAACGATCCTACAAGGGGAGAACCTGTGCATAATATATTCATGGATAAATTTCCCATCAATACCAACCAAGGAACCCCTTCACAAGAGGATTCTTGTGCTTTTCCCTTCTTCAGAAGCGTTGGTGTCCCTTTGATGGCCACTTTGTACATTTCTGGGTTGAATGTGGGATTACTAGTTTGGTTGGGTACCATTCCAAATGTCCCAAATGCTCTTGATGCTTCTCAGTTAAGCACTTTATGTCATGGGCACCCTATTGATGTTTCTTCATCAGCAAAGTCTTCTCCTCTTCCTTCTACCGCCTCTGGTGAAAGTACAGTTACTAGTAACCAGAAGTCTAAATGAAATAGAAAGAGGAAGAATAGGAAGAAGAAATCACCAACCTCTATAAGTCATGTTGGAGATAGGTCAACAACCTCTGCAAGTCATGTTGAAGACCAGCACCCATCCTCTGCAAGTTATGCCTGGGGGAAATCACCCACCCTATGCAAGTCATACTGGGGGAAAAAGTCCATTCCCTGCTAGTCATACTGGCAATAGGTCTGTAGCCTCTACGAGTCATGTTATCAACCCATCACCAACCTCTGCAATTCATGTTGGATATGTGCAACCAACCACTACCAGTCATGCTGGGGGCATTGATTCTATTGAGAAACCTAGACGGATAGGATGTAATCCTAAGTTCCCTTGTAATCTATGCAAGGGATATCACCTTACTCATTTGTGCCTTGGCATTCCAGAGGTACAAAGATTGTGGTCCCTATCTGCAAACTCTTCTGATTCTAAGTCTTCTAAGGTTTCCTCATAGTCTATTCAGCCATTCGTTGCGAAAGTGGTCATGTTGATGCAGTCATTGGCTGATCCCACTCCTCTTTTGGGGGGTGAGGTTCCTTTAGACCATGTAGTCCCGCAACCTATTCATTCGTTGGTTGCGAAAGTAATCATGTTGATGCAGTCATCAGATGATCCCACTCTTGTTTTGGGGAGTGACGTGTCTACCGACTATGTTTTCAGCATTTATGGTTCAATACTTTCAGAACAAGGGGGCATTCTACTCATTCAAAGAACACCCCCTCCAAGCCCTAGGACAATTTCCTTTGATTGGAATGACCTTGTTGAGCCTCGTCTCCCTTCTTCCGCACCTTTTCAAATAAGGGTTGAAGTTAATTCAACAAACATTTATCGATGTATTGTGGATGAGGGAGACTCTGCAAGTATTTTATCCTCCTCAGTTTGGAAAGTCTTGGGATCTTTCGAGATTGTGTCTTCTTCACATGAACTATTGGCTTTTGACAGACATCCTAGTGAATATTTGGGGGTTCTTCCTCAGTTACCTATATCTTTAGGTGGGAATATTGTCCTTGTTGATGTTATAGTGGTGCAAGGCTCGTTAGATTTCAATATACTTCTCGAGCATGATTATGTATATGCTATGAATGTCGTGGTGTCTACGCTCTTCCGGGTGATGAATTTCCCTCATAATGGAAGCATTGTCACTATCAACCAGCTGGCATCTGATAATCACTATCCTAATTTGGCATTATTTCAAACTACCCCTTTATATGTTCCTAGCATTTGTGTGGACTCTACCCTACCACAGGTTAATTATGTCGTGTCTTATCCTTGGTGTTCAATTTCTTCTGAGAAGGAACCTATGCAATCATGTTTGCCTTCTCAAGACTTGGAATCAGCAATTGATACTTTGGTTTATCCAATGGGGGCATGAGAGCCCTCACTTCCTCCTCTTGGTCCAAGTGGGCTTGAGTATCCTTCTAAGTCTGATCTCATTGTTTGTAGATCCTCAAGCCCTCATTCTTGTGATTCTTTGTTGATAGACTCTGTCAGTCCTAGCTAGAACTTCCATCGTCATATGGAGTATGGTCAGTTTACTTCACCCTTTGGGACTGTCAACCCTCATTTGCGTGATTTCACAGATTTTGAATTTCCTTCAGATGAGGCTATCCTTGAAGCCATGACCATGGTTTTTATACCGAGGGAGGACTTACACTGTGGTTTGTGTTTTCTTCCCTTTTAGGAGACTTTCCAAATTGACTATCAAAAAGACTCTTGCTCTGAGCCTAGCAGAGGGCTCTACCTAAACCAGTTTCATACATGAGTCATAGCCCCCAACAGGTCTTCTTTTAAGCCCTTTTCAGACCCTCTAAACATGAAAATATTTCTGAGCGATCTTATGGCCTTTCACACTCGTTAAACTGAAATTTGAAGTCACATCTATATGGTAGTAGTTTACCCCTTTTTCGGTCTGGACGATCAACTGTACGAACAAATGTATACTCTAAAGAACTTCAGTTCTCTAGAAGAGTACCCTCAAGCATTACTTTAACCCTTTTTCGGGCCTGAGGGACTAAATGTATGAAAAAGGAACCCCCACGGAGTCCATATTTAATCTCTTTTCAGACTCCCTAAAATTGAAAAGATCGTCGAGTGACCTTATTCTTTCACACTCGTTAAAATGGTCCAAAAGAACACCCCTGACGGAGTCCATAGTTAAGCTTTTTTCAGACTCCTTAAAAATGAAAAAATGGTCGAGTGATCTTGTCTTTATCACACTCGTTAAAATGGTCTTGAATAGACGTCTTTTCGGTCCTAATTTACCCCTTTTTCGAACCAACTAGACTACCTTCGAAAAAGGTACCCCAACGGAGTCTCCTTTTACGTTTTTCAGACTCTCTAAATATGAAAAACTGTCACGCCTACCTTCTCTGGCCTTGTTAAACTTACATCGAAGGAAATTACCATTTTGTGTTTTTCTAACCACGTTTGCATACCTACGTCTTTGGTCTAATGTCGGCTCCATGTTTCTCTCAAATGAACCATCTAAAGCATGCCTTATATGCAAACCCTGTAACACTTTGCCTCTACGTCTTGACACCTTTGGTCCCAAGAGGGATTTTTTCCCGAGTGTCCTTTATTTGAACATCAGTCTTATCCTTGCGCCTCAAACTTGTATGTTTGCAACACTCATTCCTCCTTTGTAACGTAACATTATTTTATTCTTTTTCCAAAATTATTGAAAAAGACAAAAAAATAATACCCCAAAAAGAGGAAGAGAAAAGTATTTTCTTTGTATTGGCATCATAATGAGTTTCCCTTGGATAAAGCACATATGTCCGTTTTTTCGTCAAAATCTGGGATTTAATACGACCTTAGGAAGTTGTTCTCGCTACATAGAGTTGTGTCCTCCTCCACTTGGTTATTCTTACAAACATATGGAGAGTTTGTGTTGACTCCTGCCTCGTAAACTTATGTTAATGCCATGTTGCCTGAGTCTCATCATTTGTCATGCTATTTTATAAGGGAATTTTTTACCAAGATTGAGTTGGCCCCTCTGCAGTTTGTCTCTTTCCCTCATGCCTGACCATCCCAAAATTCCAATCAAGTATTTGTTCAAAATCAATGAAGCCTTCAATTTGATAATCAAGATTCTCTAGTCCATGATCGACGAGCCATCGAAGACCTCTGGGTAGTGAAGTAATACACTCATATTACACTCCTACGCAAGTTTTGAATATTTTGAAGTTGATGCTTGAGCTCTGAAGACCTCATCTCCAGCCATCAGGCCTTATCAGCTTCTAGAATATGGATACTCTACATGTATATCCTTTTGATTTCGAGATGTAGCTCCGTTGTGTATTGCTCACGGCTACACTTTATATAGTTATCTGACATGGATCTATAGTGTATTTGATTGGTATCCATGATTTTATTTTATCCCGAGCATGGGTATGCCTGCCTCGATGAGACAATTATTATTTTGCAGACGGTGCCTCCCGATTTATGGTCCCTGGGATCACTTGTTTGGAATGTTGGTGAAGATTGTTAATGTATTTCAGCCATCAAATGCTCTTCTAACCTCACACATTAGGGGGCATCTGTTATAACCCTAATTTGCACCAGACATGCTTACCTGGCATCAGGCCCTCTAAAATTCCTTCTTTTCCAAAACACTGATGAACAACTCTTCTTAAAAACCCCTTTTATAAAGGGTTACACGCCCTGCTCCATTACTGCACACGTGTACACACTAGCTGACCCAAGACAACCCGCGCGTACCTACAAAAGCACGAAAAAAGGAAAGTTGTTGATGAAACACACATCTTTGGGTAAGTTAACTAAACCTTTCATCCATGCATGGCCGGTCACTCGACCAAATACCTAGCTTCTTCTAGCTTATAAAAGAAGGGTTAGGGGTCCCATTTGAAAGGAGGAGAATCATAGTAAAGAAACTATACATGATTAAGCATTCCCTTTGTCCCAACCTTTAGCCATCCTTGTGCAAAGAGAAGTATAGAGAAAAGTAGTTGGAAGACAATGGAAGAAGAGCCAAGGACCAGGATCGAGGAGCAGTGGCTGACTTTATCATTGTAAGGTATCATTGTGAAGTTAATAAAAGAATTTCTTTTCTCGTCCCGCCATATGAGATTTTCATTATTGGAATATTTATTGAATGATTGATTAAATCTCTAACCTATTAGTTCATAGATCAATTGCATGTGGAGTTCTTTGTTTGTCTTTAGTGAATGTAGGTCAGCATTGGGAGGAGAGTTGTAGTCAAAGAACAACCAAGCGCAAAAAGGGATCGACATCAAAACACAAAAAATAAGGTACGTCAGCTTAATCTCTTGAGCCTTGTATTTAAATATGAGTAATGGGGGTTTAGGCATGGGATGATGGTAAAAAGTAAGAATCTTTAGGTCATTTATGCATGCATGATAAAACCCTTAGTGCTAGTCCGTAGGAGGCATTTCCCACCCACAATAGTTTTGTAACCCTCTTCATAAGATTCTTCCTTGGGTTTTGTTCAGCACTCAACACACCCTAAAAAGCCTCTGTCAATTGTTTTCCTTTTTGGGTACCACTTGATCTTTTGCACTATCTGATTTGACTTCATTTTTTAGAATTATTTTATCTTTTCTTATTCTCCTGACTCTCACCTATTCAGGTTTGTTGAACATATGAAACCCCTTAACTGAAAATTTTTTAACACCTAAATAAAGAATCGACATCCAAAACACCTCACCTGACGCACTCAGACTCGACATCGGAAAGAATTCAAAGAAGGAAAAGAATCTCCATCGGCATCGGCAAAAGGAAATTTTTGTTTTTCATCAAATCTTGCATAAGGATATCACTGATAGTTGATTCCCCTTTGGCATCGACAAAACTTGAGGGGGACAGACGTTAACGAAGAGAGAAAATATATCGTTGATATTCGATGCCTGATGCGCTTATCGAAATAGGGGAAAACCTAAAAGGATCGCAACAAAAATTATGACCGTGCTAAAGGTTATTCACAATCGTTGATCCTCGATTTGTTTTTAGTATTGGGATGTTTTAGAGGAAGCTAATATGAAGAAAGCACTTGATAGGTTTATCATCGATCATCGACCCTAGATACCTTTTCAGCATCGGCAAGCTAAGGTTTTTTTTAAGGACGAATAACTTAAGTAAAGTCTCAACTTTGATTAATACACGCTAATTAATTCACCAGTTGTAATATCCCAAAGGATGAGCCCTGTTGTAATCATGTATTGTAGGCTGGTGAGTTGAGTATTGATAAGTTGATAGGCTATGTGTTTATTAGGCCGAAGAGCCTAAGTGTTAAAGGCCAGGAGCCTGATTTTGTACATGTAATTATGCACATTATTAATAAAAGATAATCATCTTTGTGTGTGGGCCGACCATGATGAATGAGTGATGGGGGACTAAGCTTATACAAAAACTGGGTAAGGGCGAGGGGGATGAAAGGTTGGAAACAAAGGCTAAGCTTGGGGGCTTAATCCCTTGGGAATAATAATTTTTTATTATTCCAAAGTACTGTGAAAATGCATATATTTTATCCTAAGCTCCTAGAATGGGGAACGTGTGAAAAATGGGAAGCATGCAGCCCCAGGGAGACAGGTGTCGACCTAGGCGCATGCAGTTAAAACCATAGGAATAAGCCATGTTGGGAGGTTATGCATTCCTCTAGCCATCACCTGAGTCTGGGGGTTCGACCTTCCAATTGGCCATCCTTCGTTTGAACTCATGGGTGTCCATGATCAACCTCTGTCTGGTGTTCATTTTCAGATCCATTACCTGGACAGTTCAATCCTGTGCATGAGATATTTATGCACCCTTAGGTAGTCCCGAAACCAAAACCAAGAAGCCATCCTGTGTTGTTGGTTGATAAAACCGAAGCATCCCGTATTTTCTGAGCCTTGTTATCTTGTAGCATATGTCTGTCACCAGGGTGGGAAAGCCCGTGTTTGTGTTTCCCATGGACTGTTGTGGTCACGCAGTGCTTGACTGCGGGTGGCTTACTGGCCAGTGTATGTTCATGTTGAGCCTCATAGTTTCCTGAATGTGTTGGAACCTGAGTTGAAGGAAGAAGATTGTCTGACCAGTGTGTAACACTCTCTCCAAGTGAGGGAGGTGGTTGTGATTAAAAAGAAAAGGTCGCCAGACCTGTGAGTGACTCTTTCCAAATGAAAGAGTGTTTTGAGGAAGTAAGAACTCCTGGAAGGGGTCCTGTAGCTGCTACAGAACTCTGAGACTTCCAGTCTGGTCTATTGCTGAAGCCCAAGGCAAGGGAGGTTAGTAGCCAAAGTACTGTCTTCGTGATAGTGAAGGTGTATACTCCTAGGGTGGGATAGGCATGTGGGGAATGAGAGTCTCTGAGCAGTGGGAATAAGTGACTCCTGGGAGAAAATCCTTCCTTTGTAACTGGGTGTCTTCCCATTGACCTTTCCTAGCCTAGGATTCCCTACCCAGTAGAGCATAGTCCCAGCTCGAAGGTGACCTATTGCTAAGAGTGATGAGCAGCACGGTCTAAGGCTAGGAGGTTTGTGGAAGGTCTGCACGCAGTTGGTGAATTACATCTAGTTTCAAAGATAAGTATCATTTTGTGCTTAATATTATGTTTTACATGCCTATGATGCTTCTATGTTATCATGTATGTTGTTTTGCATATGAATTATTTTTAATGCCGTGGAATATGTATGCTAGTAGTAATTATGTACTTTCTCTGTGTTAATGTATTGAATTCATTTAAATGCATGTTATATAAGTGTTATTATGTAGTAGCATTACTCCTAACGTGGCTTGACAACCCGAAGGATGTTACATTTTTGTATCATAGCTTTAAAGGGCTAAAGTCATAAGTGTTGGTAGCATTGCCCGGACTTTGGAGGGTCAAGGATGTTACAAATTGGTATCAGAGCATGGTTATAACACTGAGCCTATATGGGACATGTTAGTGGAAGTTGAATCAAAATTTTCAGAAATAATTGTTGTCAAATTAGACAAAAAATCGAGTTCAGAGCCAAGGTTTAACGTTGAACCTGGATGAACAGGATAAGTGGTCTTTGGACCCGAAGTTTTAGGTGGAAATTGTGTCTGGAGGAACCAATTTTGGACCTCAGAAACATTCCTGAGTGCCAATATGTTACCTTGGTCGTGTTAAGAAGCTCAGGAGGAGTAGAAGTATCATAAAACCATGACAGAAGCAGTGTGGGACTGTAGAGTAATGTGTGAACCGGTGAAGTAACAATTAAGTTTCAATTGTTTCTCTCATGTGAATTGCAAGTGCAAGGAGGGCACATTGTCCGCAAGGAGTACGTTGACAGATGTGAGTTAACCTCAGAGAAGCTCAGGAGATATACCATTGAAATTTCATCAGCAGAAGTGCAAGGAGTGGACAGAAAGAACTTTGTTTTGAGTTCAGAGAGAGATAGAGTCATTGAGAAATCTATAGGGCTCTTCCAGGTGAGCATCGAGTGAGTGAAATTATGCACAGAGAGAACTCTTTGTCGAGTTCAGGGAGAAGAGTATCAGAGGAAGATACTCAAAGAGTTGTTGAACACTCTGTAGAAAACGCTCAACAAGGTGTGCTTTGAGCAGAAGGTTTCTAGGGGGGCATGAAGTTTTCCTTTGAAAGGAAACATAAGGGTCAAGACCCTTAGGAGAGTGAGTAACTCAAAAATCTCAGAAGAGATAATGCAAGGATTGCATGGGAGACAGACACGTTCTAAGTCCTAAAGCTCAGAAGAGATAACGCAAGGAGTGTGTGGGAGATGGAATCATTCTAAGTCCTAAATCTCATAAGATATAATGCTTACGTGAGTGAATATGAGACCCGATAGACGAACTCGAAGGAGGAGAAAAGGTCGAAGCCTTTGAATACTTAGAAAAATCTTCTAAGTCCGAAGAGATCTAAACTATTGGAGGTAGATCTCGGTCGTCTGTTTAGAATCATCATCAAGATCATGATATCGATGGTCACCTCGCATTGCAGGGATAGAAGGTGCTCGAGATTTACGAAGTTCAGGGCGGGCCGCAATCCAAACCATGGTTTTGGAGAAAGGACGTGTGTAGGCTCAAGGTGAATTGAGGGACGAAAAGTAATTTGGTCTCAAACCACCTTTGAGCATTCCCACAATCGAGTTTTTTTGTGAGGTCACCACCCAAGCTCACCTCTAAGGAGGATCCTGGACTGTTAGATCAATGTCCAGTAGAAAAAAGGAAGCATAGAGGAGAGGAACAGATCCCATATGTTGTGTCTGAGCGCGAAGGACCATCAACCATTGGATCTAGAGGTAAGCGCACGAGACTTAACCCTTGTGTGCACAAGAGAGTGGACTTGTCATGGTCCCAAAGTCCAGAAGTGATTTGGGGACTGTCCATCGTCAAGGCTGATAGGTGGTGAAAGATCTATAACTATGGAGCGAACCACTTCGGAAGTTTGTGGTTGGGAAAGATACGAATAGCTGAAGTAGTTGGGAGGCATTGATCTGGGTTGGACAGGTGTCACCAGATCATGAACTTCAGAGAATCGTACTCTGGGATTTTTGTGAAGTTGTTTTTCGGAAAGTTCTGAAGCATCGAAGCCTGAAATTTCTAAGGGTTGTTGATCCGAAGGAAGGAACTTGTATCGTTGATCTAGGAGGATAGACGTGGAAGACGGAGACTCACTCCATTAGACAACCATTGATATGAAAGTGGACGTGTGGTGACAGATCTGAAAATCTGGGTATAGAGCACTCCAGAGGAAAGCAAAGGGTGAAAGTGCCTAAGTACCGAAGGAGATCTTGATCATTGATCGAGGATGAGGTCAAAGGCCCCTTGATACGGTCTTGGTCGGAAAGACCCGAAGTCCCAAAGTAATCGAGGATCGTTGATCTCAAATCAACAATGACCGTTGATCTTTTCAGCAATATGTCCCAAAGTCGCGAAGCTCCGAAGTCCTAGAACTCAGACACCTAAGGTTCCATAGTGAGTGTCAATCATTGGATGTTTGGTAGACATGGACTGTTTATCCACTCTACTTTGCGAGTTCGGTAATCCAGAACTCCGAGAGATTGTTTTGTTGTATTTGAAATTTCCTGAAGCCCAAGGCTCAAGTAAGCACCTATTGATTTAGTACTTGGTCACATTCATGGTCCTTTGCAAATTAAGGGCCCAAGGAAAATGGGGCTAGTGCCCGAAAACTGTGTTAAAGAAGGAAAAAATGGGTTAGGAAGGAATCCCATGGGTTTCGTCTGGTTCGGACCTGCACCAAGTGTTGGAGCATAATCCTAACTTACATTAGTTTATACCTAGATTAAACTCCTAGATCTTGGTTAATACATTCATT
>JZKD02S0785467.1:128137-148727 GCA_000966675.3 Picea glauca | reverse complement strand
CGGCCCCAGCAGTTATAATGAAAGGGCCAGATTTAATTAAAGGTGGATTTACCCACCCAGTGTGAGAGGTCGTCCCTGCCAGATGGTGACTCTTCACATGTGCCAGATTAGTATATATAAGAGGCTAGCGCCTCACTTCTAACACACACTTCACTTGCTCATGTTCTTATGAGGCAAGTTGATATTTCAAGTTAGTGAAAGAAGAAGAAGGGTGGCGCATCTCTTGAAGGAGGATTTTCTGTATTGGTTGAGTTATCTCTTGAACATTTGATAAGCTATTTATGATAAGGAAGTTTTGTTGGGTTTTCTTCCCCTAGAGGGTTTCCCAGGATAAATGTTGTGTCTATTGTGGATGTGTATTTCTCAGTGATCTTATTCTTATTATGCTCTTGTCTTATGAAATGCAAAGAACTATAATATCATCATAAAACATTAACAGTTATGTTGTAGCATCTTTCTGTCACCAGTGTGGGAAATCATGTGTCTATGTTTCTGGTGGACTGTTGTGGCCGCACAGTTCTTCACTGCGGGTGGCTTGTTGGCTAGTGTATGTTCGTGTTGAGCCTCATAGTTTCCCGACTACATTGTAACCCGAGTTGAAGGAAACAGGTTGTCTGACCGGTGTGTAACACTCTCTCCAGGTGAGGGAGGTGATTGTGGTTGAAAATAATAGGTTTCCAAACCTGTGAGAGACTTTGTCCAGGTGAGAGAGTGTGCTGAGGAAGTAAGAACTCTTGGAAGGGGTCCCGTAGTTGCAATAGAACTCTGAGACTTCCAGTCCGATCTGCTGTTGAAGCCCAAGGCAAGGGAGGTTAGCATTTGAAGGACTGTCTTAGTGGCAGTGAAGGTGTATACTCCTGGGGTGGGATAGGTATGTGGGGAATGAGAGTCTATGAGAAGTGGGCATAAGTGACTACTGGGAGAAAATCCTTCCTCTGTAACTAGGTGTCTTCTCGTTGACCTTGCCTAGCCTAATATTCCCTGCCTGGTGAAGCTTAGTCCCAGCTTGGGGGTGACCTACTGTTGAGAGTGATGAGTAGCGTGGTCTAAGGCTGGGAGGTTCATGGAAGGTATGCACATAGTTGGTGAATTACATCTAGTTTCAAAGATAAGTATCAGTTTGTGCTTAATATTATGTTTTCCATGCCTGTGATGCTTCTATGTTATCATGTATGTTGTTGTTCATATGAATTATTGTTAATGCCATAGATCATGTATGCTAGTAGTATTTATGTTCTTACTCTGTGTTAATGTATTGAATTTATTTAAATGCATGTTATAGAAGTGTTATTCTGTAGTAGAATTACTCCTGACGTGGGTTGACAACCCGGAGGATGTTACATTTTGGTATCAGAGCTTTAAAGGGATAAATTCATAAGTGTTGGTAGCATTTCCCAGCCTTTGGAGGGTCGAGGATGTTACACCAGTCTTCAGCACCACATGTCTTTACCCGGTAAGAGGATCGTACGGTCTAGTTTTATCTCGAGCCATTCTTGGTTCCCTAGGTCTGAGTCACACCTCTGAGTCAACTTTTCTGTGACAGCATTATACGGTGAAATTGATTGGTGTCGGATCTTTTTGCAAAAAGACATAAACGAAAAAATTCATAGCACATCCCCGATCCCTGATCCACCCACTGAGAGAGCGACACGATGGGACATTTTATCATTAGATACGATTAGATTTTGAGAAGTTAAGGAGCTAATTAATACCAAATCACGCATTATTTGCTACCTCATGTGCCAATCAAAACATCCACTTAAAATCATTGATAGACCACATCACCACCCGTGCCTCTGCTATCAACCCATGATGAATTTAAGTTATAGAGATTCGGTGGTAGATTTATTAAAATTTCAATCATAACCCAAATTGAATGGTTGATGTGACATGGTAAGTTCTTCCATGTTTAAATTCTCTGAGTCGTTGTAAACGAAATCATTCTGCACATAAGAAAATTCTGGAGCATTCGAAGGAGCAAGACGAGGGACTTGTTGACGGGCATAAGTGACACACCATCAAATGGAAGGTCAAATCCAAACCAGGGTTGTCTAATTAACCCAAGCCATTTGGAATGAAATGACCCAACGGGTTTAATGGATCTGTTAGCCAACTAAAGTCCTAAAAATTAAAAAAGAAATGAAACTAATCTAAAAGCTATGATACTAAGAGTATACGTTTACTAATTACAAATGGTCAAATGGAAACATGAATATGTGCATATGATTATAAACAGTCTATGTACAACTTGCAATATTTACTTGATATCTTGCTAAATGGATGTTCTTAAAAGTGTTTATAAAAGAGATAAAGAAATCACATACATTTTTTTGTTTTCTTTTGAATATCTAAATATCTAAAATTAATGAATACTAAGCAAATATAATTGAAATAAGAATACATAAACAGTCAAAATCTAATTCATGATATCCTTATTTCATTAATAAATAATTTAACTAAATAATCAGAAAATTAACATGTAACTAATCGATTAAACTCAGTTTATATTCTAGTGTAATTCGAGCTCCTAAATGTCCTGCATGTGAGGGAAACCTGTGACAGAACAACACTCGTATTTCTAGAATAAATTCAAAGAAAATGTTTAATGTATCGTATTTAGAATATGACAGCAGAATGATAACTGTAAAAATATAATGATCTCGTGATAATCAATAACTTAGAATGAAGAGAAACTCAATTAAAAGTATTAATATAATCCATCATTTAATATCTAGAATAAAATCGATAATAATCAAATGGCAGATTGATCACAGATGTAAAATGGGATAACGAATTATAGACAGCATCTAAATACTTAATAATATGAAAACACCATATGATAAATAGACTAAAGTTACATCAAACATAATAATATTTCATAAGATCGAGGCAATGAAAGAACAAAAATGGAATAAGCATCACACAGGTCTAAAGCCAAATGGTGAATAGCTTCTCCATACAAGTTCTCCAAATCACATGTCCATAATGTATCCCAGCAAAAATTTTCTTCACCACTAACAGTGATCACTATTTAAACTAGTTTTGGATTCACAAACTCTTATCATGCAAGATAGAGTGCAATCCCCAAAAAATAGATTGTTTTACAAAAAATAGTATAGCATGAAACCTTTCATGTAGGAGTTGGTTTTTCAAAATTTATTACATAATAACAAAGTTTTATCAACTTAAAAGAAAGAAACTATTGAATAAAACAGTGTATCATCCAAGATGGTTTCTCCATGTAAACAGCACCATAATTATCATTTTCCTTTAGATAACAAAAATGAAATTGATATTCAGAAAATAATGATAACTAATATTCAGAAATAGACTGGCTACAGAATCGTGAGATTCTGTAGCTAGTCTTATATTAACAAATAAAATCAAAACTAAATCTTCCTATTTTGACTTTCATAACAGGATAAATGAAATGAAATCAAATCAAAAATCACTTTTACCATTTAGAAATTATACAGTGAAGGGTCGGACAGATATGAATTAATGATGGCATTGAAGTTGGTTGCATTTTTTATAATTATATTACTGGATCTTTTGGGCCTTTTATTTTCCCATTCTATGCATGATTTCAACTCTTGGTTTTCTTGTTCAAGTAGAGAATTGTGAGCAGCCAGATGTTTTACTTGTGCCTGTAAAAATGGTATGTCCCTATAAAATCGTTCTATCCAGTAAAAACAATTGCCACAATGTATCGGTGCTATAGCAGGCTGAGGTGGAATATATTCAGCAACGAGATTTCGTGCTTCCCTATGGCTTCTTTCAAATCTTGGCCTATGCCAGGAAAACCCTTTCAGTCTTTTATAAAAGAAGGTAATGTAGAAACAAAGTCATATTGCACAGCTTGACCAAGAGTTTCGTTATCGAGACATTGGTTGTCCAAATCTTCTTGTGCAAGGAAATTGTTGATCTCGTCATCGAAACCATTATCATTGACCTTGATCACGGAGATCAAGCTCAAATGATCTTGTTTTTGATTCCTTATAATCCTAGATATTAATCGACTAGATCTCTTATTTATGAAATTTATATCTGAATTTTCCTGTTTCTTGCTCTTACTATTTTTCTTGACAGTAGGTTTATCACACAAGCCCTGATTTGGCTCGATAGCAGGAGTATGGGAAATTATTTCTTTCAACACATCCACTACCTGTTCTAACAATTTTCTGGGCGAAAAACTACATCATGGCTTCTTACCCAGGGGGGTTTGCAAAGAAACAGAAATAGGTTTATTAATTTCACAGTCATTAGGTGAATCGAAACCTTGACTCTCAGTCATGGGATTATCAGAATTGGGGTTCACATTTAAAGGTGAGTTCATTGTTCTCTCGGGTTGGGAAAAACCATTTCAACTCGAGAAGCTTTCCCAAGTGTCTCCAATTTGGATAGGTGTGATAGCAACAGGATTCTTATAAGCCTATGATTAAAGAGGCTTGACAGAAGGTTCAAGATCTATTTCTTATAACATTTTGACATCTTGTACAGGCTCACCAAAAAATAGAACAACATGTTCAGTTTAAACCCTAGGAACAACATCAACAGTCGGATGTGGTATAAAAATACCAAACCATACCTGTCCTCACATGTTATAAACTATTTCAAAATCAAAATAAGGTCATGCCATCAAGATTTTAGGAGAGTAATAGGAATACATTTAGGGAAGCAGGTAGATTCATGAGAGACCATGAACATGCTCCATGGAACACCTTCCAGTTTATCATTTTTGAACCACTTTTCGCCTTCCTGTGGATTCCTGTCGCTTGGGCTATAGATTCCTTTGTGACCTCCAATTCCACATCCCCAACTTTGTCTCTAAACCCATCAAACATTTGAGCAAAGGCCTTTGCGACCGCAAGGTTGTAACCTTCGAATTTTCAGATGAAGGTATCCCAACCGTGAGCCTGCAAATCATTTATGGAGTATTCATGGGAAAGAAGGGCATGGTAGCCATTAAGTTCGATTCAAACCACATGGGCCATGGTCATTTTCAAATAGACACAGTATATATCATGGAAGGGAGGCTTTGACTTCCAATAAACAAGTAGCAAGGAGAGGTCTGTGAAAAATAAAACAGCCCGATACCTATGAATTTTGGAGACTGTTGTGCTTGATAACTTAAGTTTGGAGAGATAGAAAACCAGAGGACACATGGACCTATGATCCATTACACATAATGAATATCAAACCCTCAACCACTATCAAATTCCAATTCAAATAATGAATGTGGGTCTTTAAATGTACAGGACAGCAAGATGAGGTGTATTCGTGGATTCATCAGACCTATACCAAGTGACATGGAAACGATATGATTGATGGAGCAAAGAGAATATATCAATTGTTAACCCAAAGTTGTAGCTCGATTATGGATATCGAATAATCAGACCATAAAATCAACCATAGAACTAATCAAATTATATTCTCCATAATATGTGGCAGTGAATTAATCAATGAGCTTATGAAATTTAAACTTAGTAACACATATAGGTTCCCTCAAAGTGTAATCCCTTAGGTAAAATAATAGAAGAAAAACACATACTATAGAATGATTACCCAAGCCAAGTTTTTGTTTAAATTCCATGCTTGCAGTCATGAATTTTAAACAAAACAAACAAAATCTAAATGAAAGATTCATAAAATAAGTTAGCCCAATAAATAGCCTCGAATCCAAAAACAGAAATGTTTATAAACATAAGGAGGTGGAAGCTATAGAAAGATTTTATCTCTTTGTGATGATTTTTAATTATGATAAAATTCGACAGAATTGGTGGCTTCCAACATGACTTGAAGGTTGTATCGATCTCGTGATTGTCAAAATAACCAAGTTTTAACAAGCTTCAGAGGTATGTATCCGAGTTTGTAAATTTGTTAGCTGTAATTCATATGTTTTTTATCTGATTTTTGTTTTACACAGTCTCTGAAATTTTATTTTAGTTGCAGGAACAATGTCGCCAAGAAATCCTACCACTAGATGATCTCCGAGGGCACCGAAGCTGAAAGAACCAAAGGTAGGTGAAGGCTCTTCTCTAGGGGCCACAAAAAAAATTGGAATACACTCTGAGGATGGAACCTGTCATTAAGATAGAAATGAAGAAGTTTTTCATCCAGCCTCCAGCCTTCGGAGATACAAAGGCAAGCACAGGGTCCAATATGGCACTCCCACATTGGGGAGAACTCTTTAACAAGATCAACCAGGCGATGAGAGACACTGGCCTCCCTGAATTCGGCACACCCAATGACTTTGTATACTTGTGTGACATAGTCAAATTACATGTCAAAAAGACTCATCGTGGGTTGCGGAGATAGAAAAGGTGGTGAACATGGCGCCAGGTCAAGTGCAGCAGTTCATGGAACACCCAATCAAGGCTTGAACCGTGTTGTAGCAGTTAAGTGCTAGAATAGTCAAGTATCGATCATGGGTAGTAGAGATAAGAGAGATCCTTTTGGCCCCAATGGAACAAAACAGATTCTCGTATGACAAAACATGTGAGGATCTCTTCGTCAAATGGTCAGCGTACGATAAAATTCATCCACTCAAGTGAGATCATTTGATGACTCTTAGAAGACTAAGATATGGAAGCGCCATATGGCAATTTTTTGTATTACTTAGATGCACTTTTGATAGTTATTTTTTGTTAATAATAGGTTATAAATAATAGGATAGACCTATTAACAAGAGGTCAATGGTTGTGGCAAAGACCCTCATTTTTTTATTTGTAAAGAACTATTTCAGAGCTACCTTAATTGAGAAGTCATGTTTAGGACCAGAGACAAGTTTTTGTTTTACTTCAAAAGCGTGTGTGATTGGAACTGAAGAAGAATTATTTTTTATTTTATCTCATGAATGGATGTTGTAACGAGTAAGATACTATGAATCTATCTATAAGTTATCTGATCCAATATTTTTACAGTTCTTGTCTTTAATGATGAAAAGTAAATTGTTATGTTAATATGTGATTGATGATTAGAGTTAAGAAAACTATTTTTCTTGCCATCATATATTGCATGTATGTTTTCTTCTGATAATCATATCTCAGTTAATAATTGGAACACCAGTAGGTTAATGTATTAGTACTAGGCTTGTTGTAGGTGTAAGAATCATTGTCTGCATGCTTGAGAAGAAAGGTTATCCTGAACTCATCCTTCTTCAATAGTTAATTCCTTTACCCTCTATTCCCCAACTGGTTTATACCAGCATTCATCTTGGATCAGTCCCACCTATAAGAGAACATAAAAAAAGACAAATTTTGAACTGAAGAAGGAGCTTTCACAAGAAGACATCATGTCAATCACTACGTAAATCCTATCGATTAATTGAATGGATCGTGAGATATGGAGAACAATTCCACCATTAAACTTGGCAGAGTCTAATTGGGCTTCGGTGGCGAGTTTGGTTCCTATTGTTGAGTTAAATGGATTTAGGATCCCTCAACAGAAATGGAACTAGAAGGAGGGCCTGAAGAATGAATGGCTGACAATATTTTTGACATCATATTTCACTCATCCTGTAGATTCAAAACAGCCCACATGCATGGCTAGTCATTCCCAAGACAGCCCACACACATTAAGTACTCTGAAAAATGAGTAACTCACCCTAGAAAGAGGAAGAACATCAATTCCCTGAAATACTTTATGCTCTCCCTCACGAGGAGTTGAACCAGTTCTAAAGAATCATAAGATCTTATGCCCGACAAATCGGAGCGCTTCCTTTATCTCTATTACTTTCTCAAAGAATACAAGTAAGAAGACCAGTGGTTGATAGCCCCAACCATGTTTTTTTTCACACCGTAGAAGACCTGATAGATTTCACCCTCACCGAAATTGAACATCCTCTTAATCTAATCCCCAAAACACCAGCCAGCAACTACTCTGAACCCGATGATTTTTCGGATGAGGAAGGGTTTAACTCAGAACGCTTAGTTTCGGGATCGGACGACGTGGAAGATAACAACTATGATAATGGAGAAAGGGTAACCCCACATCAGAATAATCAACCATGGTTGGTCAGAGATTCTCTAGCCATCCTTGGATGAGTGCAAACCCTTCCCCGACATCCAGAGAAGCTACTCCCTAAATTTGACCCTGAAACCTCAGGATTGCCTAAAGACCATATCAAAAGATTCATACTAGTTATAAGACTAATGAATGTACAACATGAATATGTAGTATGCAGGATTTTCCCATACAATTTCAAGAATTTGGCCTCCACGTGGTATGTTAACTGACCTGTAGGATCCATAACTAGTTGGACGAAGTTTCAAAAGGATTTTCTAGATAAATTTGCAGAATAAACCACTACAGTAGATTTGATGGTTGAGTTGTTCTCTGACACCATGAGTTCAAAGGAGAAGGTTAAAGACTTTAATCAACAGTTCACCACTATCCTAAATAAATTTCAACCTGAAGTTAAACCCACTAAGGAGTTTCAAATTGAAGTATATGCTAATGCTCTCCCAGCTTCTATTTCCATGTTTGTGAAGAGGGCCGCCAAAACAACCTTAGATGAGAATTTTGAAGAAGCCAAAACAACAGAATTCCAAATGAAGGGATGTAAAGAAGGCCAGGTCTCACTAGTTAAGAAGGAAGTCCAACCTCCTCCTAGGAGAGGAATCATGTTGACTAGACCCCCAGGGAAACAAACAGAACAAGGTCTCGAAAAGGGAAGTGGAGACATAGAAGGACTACAGCGCATGGTTAATAAGTTTTAGAATGAAATCATAGACATGAAGAGAAGTGATTAGGAAGGAAACCAAGGCCATAGACCCTATAAACCCTTTTTCAAAAGAAATCCACCCTTCAAAACGATTGAACCTCCCCCATCCAACTTGAACATCAATATGGGAAATGTAGCATCCAACTCTTTTTGTACCTATTGTTGTTCCAGAGTCTATACTTAAGGATAAAAATTACAGGTTCTAGCCATCCGAAAGTGAGTAAAAGATAAAAAGGGGAAAAATCAACCTTCGGGAAAAGGGAAGATAAGGTCGATTTCTAAGTTGTCTCTGTCTTGCTTCCAAACGTTCATGGATGCTTATATCCCATTCAATTGCGGCCCATGAATGTTCGAGTTCGACCCGGTTGATGGCAGTTTTAAGTATGGTGTCAAATAAGTTCAAATCGATGTTGGTTTGATCCGATAGGCCAGGTTCAATGTTGGGTTGTCTTGCAAAGGGAACAGTCATGGAGGAACAGAAAATGAAAAGAAAGTTTGAGGTTTAAAATGCCACTTCAATTTTTTCTTTAACCGTATAAAAGAGAACTTTTGAAATCTGATGTTAAAGATAGAACACAAACCAAAGGCCTTCTCCCATAACTGAGTTAACTTTTTAAAGAATCATGTATGAAATGTGAGAAAACATTAAGCAGTCAACAATGTGAGGCTCCTATCAAGGGAGAATATCGCCCTTTAAACAGAAGAAGAAAAAGGAAAGAAGTAATCTGACGAAGCATAAAATATAGAGATCTAAAAAGTTCACAGGTCTTGTACCTGCTGATAGCCGATATAGAGGAAAAACTGCAAGCGATTAGATGACTAAAAGTTGGTCACCACAGTAGAAGTTGCACTAAATTGTAGCTAAGCATTCATCAGAAATATATATGTGAAATGAAACTTAATATAAGATAACAGAGAAAACAAAACTCATAACTCAGTCTTCACGGAATCAGGAATCTTCGGATTTCTTTGTATTAATTTTCAAAAGGGAGAAAGTCTCTATTACAATCAGCCAAGAAAGGTCCAGCCCCTTATTCTTACTTCAAAATGCATATTTATACAAACTTCTAAATGCTAGAATCTCAATCCTTCCAGAAGTTTTCGGTTACAAAATGGGAAATTTATGCGTTTCACTTCTTTGTCTTTGTCCTCCTTCCTGCGGGTAGAGGACCTTCCTTTATTTACTCTTTGGGTTCTAAAAATAGAACAGGTAGACATCTATCATTATTTGACACCAAAAGCCTACCCTTTAGTCTGCTTGGTGCAAGTGATGCACCTCTCCACCAACTCGGCTATCAACCTGGAAGGCTCTGCTTGGTCGCTCGCTTCAAGAGTGTAACAATTCTTCACCAGTTGTGGTAAAAATTTTCCCACTTGTCAGTCCTCTGTGATGATGGAGCATAATTGTAAACTTGGATATACTAGCCATTTCTCCATTTGGGTCATATCAACCTGGCTGATCTAGGATATCTCCACTTGCTGCTCCTCCATGTTTTCTTTGATGTCCAACAGATGTTTAGCTATATTGATTTTGCCCAGTGTCCCAGCATTTCTCTCTTCATCAAGATATGGAAAACCTTTACTTATTAAAGAGAACATTTCCTCACAAAAATTCTTTACTTCGTCAGCTCTCCCCCTGCTTTCCAATATGTTCTGCTCCCAAACCTTCAGCAAGATATTACCTCTGGTTTGTTCCGCGATGGATAATTTTGAGGTGTTGACCATCTCTATCTTTTTTGTAGCTATAACAATGTCTTGGAAAGCGACCCGTGTTTCCCCTGCTTCTCTTTCTTTCGAAGAAATGTTCTCTAATATTTTCTCTATCATCCGGAAATGGTTCTGAATGGTTCTCACCTTTGCCAACAAGTTTTGTTGAGCCGTAAGTACCTTATGTCAGATTTCGGCGGCCTGCGATCTGAGCATTTTTATGTCTACAACCTGTTTCTCAACCACCTCCAATTTCAACTGTAATTCTATAATTTGTTTCCCCTATTGGCTTAACTATGTTTTGGCTAGTTTGCGCCGACTGGCACACCTGCTCGAGGTCGGACCTGAGCTTCTCGATTTCATGCAGGTCGGTTGTTTGGGCTTCATCAAGCCTCCTACTCACCTCGTCCCTGACATTCTCTTCGACAGTAGCTACCTTAGCTTCCAATTTATTGATCAGGAGGTTCTTTCGTTTCAACTGGGCCGTCAAAGTCCCAACTGAGTACTGATTGGTTGTAGCATAAGCCCCAAGCGTCCCGGCTATCTCCTCTGCAAATTTTTCCTCTTTTGCGGCCTTCCCATCTTTCATGATTTTAAATTTTTTAGCTACTACGCCCTCTTTTTTATAAAATTCTTGCCTTACCACGGCCTTTATTTTCTTGTCAAATAAAAATTCATTGGGATGCAGCTACTCTACAGAAATAGGCATCAGTTCTTCATTGAAAATCCATCCCTTGTTAGGATTCCCCTTTGTGAACTGTAAGGGTGTTACAATAGCAATCGGACTGTCGATTTTCTTGGATGTTTGTTTTGGGGTAACTTCTATAACTGGATCGTTTGGTGTGAGAGAAAGTGAGTCATCCGATCCTTGAGAAGGTATCTCCGCTTGGCCTTGGGCCTGCTTGCCTAGCGCGTCCTTTTCGGGGTTTCCTTCCTACTTCTGGGGGACTTCGTCTCCTAGCTCTGAGGTTCCAACCTTCCTGGTTTTCCCTTGGTCCTTCTTCCCACTAGGAATCGATTCCTTTTCACCTTTGGCATTGTGTGCGAAGTTTGGTGTGGGTGACAGTTGATACATTGCCTGCAAATGTTCTAGTCTAAAAGTCTCAATCGTCACCTTCTACTCATTGATGACAGTTCTGGTCGGGATATCCACATGGTCTAGCGCCCATATGATCATATCATAATAGGGGAGGAGCCTTGGTCTTGCCGCTATTTTGTGCATTTCTTCTTGAATGATGATTTTGTATCCGGTGGCCAAATCATCCTTCTCATTATCCCTAGAATCATCTGAACAATTCACCAATTCGGACTGAAAAATGTTGGAGATGTATGTCCAGGTTTTGACAGTATTAATACTTCGGGGTGAAGTATCGGAAACAACATTGGAGTCCTGACCTGAACTTTTGGCAGCCACCTTGAACGCCTTTTGTGGAGCCATGAAAGATAATTTTCTATGCAGATCACCTATAGTAAGAATTGTAAATACAAACAGAAGTTATCCTGATGAAAAAAGATCTGCGTGCAAAATAGAAATAAAATTGAAATAATGAAACAAACCCCTTATATTAGTCATTTAAAACCCTGGTGTCCTTGCGAACCAAATGGTCAAATCACTTAAAGAAATATTTAGCAGTAAAAGCGAGATCCTATTATCTGTCACCTTGTCGTAGTCCAAATAAATTCCATAATTGTTTGATGAGTCATATCACGAATCAGCACAAAAAACATTTAAAATTACTTCATGGATGGTGCGTATTAAATTTTTCATTAATGCATTGATTAATCCTGCTTAGCTTCTTTAATTAAGTTTGTTTTAGTCTTTAATTTCCCCTTTTCAGCGTTCGCCGTATCGGGAGAAATCACTCCTACCCTTTGATCCCCCAAAACCCAAAATCGTGATGATGTGATTTAGTTTAGAAAATGTGATCTGACTTAAGCTCTTAATTAACCCATGCTTAATTAATAAAAATTGCGACTTCGCGACTCGGGGCTACGAAGGTATAGTTTTTTGGGAGAGCGATTGTCGAGTCGCGAAACCCCGATAATGCTTAACTAGGGTTTAAAGTGACTTACCCCTTACACCAACCTGGGTGAACTTTTTTAAAACCGTTTCGCGACTTCGCATATCAGAGTTTGAAAACCTTGTGTCTTGTAACTCCTGAAGCATGATAGCGCAAGGTAATAAAAGTGATAGACTTTCTTAATGGTTAAGCGACGGTGACTTAGGACTATAACAGCCATCGCCACTTCGCATGTCGGGGTAAACTTTTGACTTCAAGAATTACATTTCAACACTTGTAAAAGGTGGCTCCAACATAGGCTCCAACTAAGGATCCCATCTTCCTGCGAGACGGGAAGAACAGTAGACCACGTGCCTGTATTGGGTAAATGGAGTCATTGGTTTCTTTTTTCAAAACTTTCTTTAGGAAGGGGATACAGAGGGGAAAAGAGATTTTGTCTTTGCCTCTAAAAATATTTTCAACATTCAATTGCATTTTAAACACAGCTGCAGCCATTTCGATGACTTTCTCCTTCTCGATACTGAATTAAAGTCTACTTTAAGATAATCAAAACAGTCCTAGGAAATTCAACAGATCCTGTGGATTTTGGCTTGCTTCAAACGAAGTAAATTTCATGCTTTTAATTGGGGGGGGGGGGTCCTTTCTAAACTTGGGATGCAGATTCAGTTTCGAAAAGGCTAGTTACCAGAGTAGAGTGAAAATTACGTATGACAGCCTTACAGATATCTTAGATATTGATTCACTACTAGCAAGCCTGTTCAATACCCCGGTGAAGTTATCTGGCCCTTTTTACTGAATTTCCTTTCACCACTTCGAATCGTAATTATGCATTTAAATGTTGAGACGAGGGCAATCATTTATGAATTTCCTTTCATCGTCTTCTTGGACTAGATGGGGGCAATCAAATATAAATTTTCTTTCACTATTTGTCTTATATTTTACTGTTTAAAACACAAAGTGGGGGCAATCAGTTTGTATAAGGCATACCAGGGATGATATCTATGTAATATTCGTAGTGGAGGTCTGTCAAATTGCTTTGATTACTCGGGACCAACCTTCTCTTAACTTTCAAAACACCTTAGCCTGCAGGGAAAATGGGAAAAATTACTTCCAAGGGCCTTCCTTTGAGCGAGCCTCAATCCTTCAAAGACTGTTAAAAAACCTAGAAGAGTTAGGATCAATCTACACATAACTTTTTTTAGTAGGAGACTGAGGAGTTTATGAGGACCGACTTACTTTCCAAGGTCTGTTTTCCAACTTCCAAAGCTAAAACGTAACCTCTTCTTCCCCTGTAGGAAACCCGGAAAGGTGTTTGGATTTTTAAGAAGGTAAATCCAAGGATAGAAAAAGGGTGATGAAGAAAGGTTTGGAATTTCGAAATACATGGGTCATGGATTAAAACCCGACTCTTGGAACCTTTTGTCTGAGACGCTTTCCTCTTTCTACTTATTTTAATTACCTCTTATCTTTATCTAGGTGAAACTCTTAGAACCCAGAGTAAGAACTCATTCTTTTAATGACATATCATACTTATGATACCATCACGACACTTTAGAGACCTTCGTTTGAAATACAGACCTCTCTAGAATTCGTACCTTTGCTTTACCATTTCGTTCTCTTCTAAAATAACAGAAAAAAAAATTCTATCACCTGTTTTTGGCGAATTGATTCTCCAATATATGACCGTCTGTTTATTCCTTTCTCTCATTTGGGCTGCAAGCTGGGATCCTGCAAGGGAACAACACGAAGAGTATTAGGTATATAAAGGAATTGAATGCATTGAAAATTTCGTATCCCTACTTCTAGAAAAACACTGACCTATTTTATTTGTGTTGAAAGTAGACTTACCAAAGAAAAATTGTGAAATAAAAAACAAACACAAACCGGTATATACAGTGGAAATTTTGGAAACCATTTATTGCATATAGTGTTTTAAATAGCGCCCGTTGACAGGGGCGTTAAGGATTTTACCATCCAAATTCTCTAATAGAAACAAATTTTTCCCTTCAGGAGCTGGGACTTTGAACGGTCTGTACCAGATATGATCAAATTTACCATGTTTTGTCGAGTCTTCCTTCCTGGCATCCCATTTCAAAACCAAATCACCAAGGATAAATTCTCTATCCTTGGCCTTACGATCAAATAACGCCTTCATGTTGTCTTGGTATTTTTGCAGCCTTTCGTCCACTTCAGCCCTGTGTTGTTGAACTTCAATCACCTAGTTTATTCTTCTCGTGACATGATTTAGTTCTTCTTTCTCATCTTTCCAAAGTTTCATTATGGGAAGCGTTAGGTTTATAGGTAATACTATGTCTTTCCCATATACCATTTGGAAAGGAGAAGTGTTGATATATTTTTTTGTACCTATCTAATTCGCCCACAAAGCATATCTCAAATGAACATGCCAAGATTTTTTGTTTTCGCTCAACACTTTCTTAATTATAGAGATCAGACTCTTGTTTGAAGACTCGGCTAGCCCATTTCATTGGGGGTAATATGTCGTGGAATGATCGAGCAAGATATTGTACTTTTGGCAAAAGTTGACCATAGCCATAGATTTAAATGACTGGGTGTTATCTCTGACTATCTTTCGGGGGCAGTCAAATCTAGACAAAATGTTCTCTTCTAGGAAATCAATTACTGCCAAATTTGTTGCATTTCTAGTTGGAATAGCCTCCACCCATTTGGTGAAGTAATCTATAGTAGTCAGGATCCATTTATGTTAAGCACTAGAATGAGGGTTAATTTCGCCTATAAAATCTAGTCCCCATTGTTGAAAAGGGGCTTCCGTTTTGACCGACACCAACGGTAGCACTGGGAGTTTGTGCTTGCCTGCGAACAATTAGCAAGGATTGCAGGTTCTAACTTTAGCGTTGATGTCTAGGAATAGTTTGGGCCAATAATATCTTGCCCTCAGGATCTTATAAGTTGTTTCCCTCCAGGCGTGATATCCTCCACACACTCCTTCGTGAAATTTGTTTATGACCTTCTCTGTTTCTGATTCAACTAAACAAACCAATAGGAAGCCTAGTGGGTCTTTCCAATACAATTGGCTTTCAAATATACAGTACTTCACCGCATGCAGCTTTAGCATCCTGTATTTAGATGGGGATAAGTCACTCGGGCATTTCAGGGTCAACAGGTAGGACACAATGTCTTTATACCAATCTGATGAGGCAAACTTCTCTTCGATTCTGATGGCAGTTATTTGTTCATCGAGCTCGTTCATGTCCACGTACTCTTCACATCCTTGTAGGCCATTTATCCCGAGGTCTATGAAATTGGATTCGGCTAAGAGCTTAGCCAAACCTTGTCCCTTTACTAGTCTTGTCGGTTTTATCTCCAAGTCAAATTCTTGAATTTTAGCAAGCCACCGTCCCCTTTTTCCATCATTGTCGGACTGAACCAAAATTTCTTTTACGGAACTGGTGGGTACGTACGCAATTACCTTGGAATGTAGCACGTAGGTTCTTAAAGCCTTTAACGCCTTCACCATAGCATATGCTTGTTTTTCCATTATATCGTATGTGAGTTCAGCGTCTCTAAGACTTTTGCTAAAAAAGGCTATTGGTTGCTCGAAACCTTCTTCATTTTTCTGGAGGAGTACCGCGACGAGTGTGTGTTCGAAGGCGAACGAGAAAATCAAAAAATATTTTAGATAATCAGGGCTTGTCAGTATGAGTGCCTCACTTATAACCTTCTTGATGTGTGCAAACGATTCTTTGGCTTCTGCTGTCCATTTCACTTCGTTGTTCTTCTTTATCATATATGTAATCAACTTCACGATTTCAGCAAAGTTTGGGATAAATTTCCTCAAAAAAAATAGTTTTCCTAAGAATGATTGAATCTCTTTTACATTCCTAGGGATATTTATGGTGTCTATAGCTTCAACCCTCTTAGGATCAATTTTAATTCCATCTCGAGACACAATATGGCCCAAGAGTTTACCTTATTGCATAGAAAAGTGAGACCTTTTGGGGTTTAAAGACAAACCAAACCTGCGGCATTTCTCAAACGTTTGCTTGATATGTATCAGATGATCTTCATCAAATTTAGAAAAAACGGTCAGATCATCAAGATAGATAACCACAATTTTTTCCCTTTCACCAACGAAAGTGATATCCATAGCACGTTGGAAAGTAGCACCTACATTCATTAAACAAAAAGGCATCTTGTCATACATAAATGTACCCCAAGGGGTGGTGAAGGTTGTTTTTTATTTATCGTGCTCGTTGACAGCAATTTGATTGTACCCGGAAAACCCGTCGATCATCAACATCCTATTTTCCCCAACTACTTTTTCTAAAATGTGATCCATTTTGGGTAGAGGGTAATTGTCTTTGAGGGAGAACTTATTTAGATTTCTAAAATCAACACACAGTCTGATCTCCCCACTTTTCTTTCTAATAGGGACCAGGTTTTCTACCCAATCAAAGTATCTCAGTGGTATGATTATTTTTGCATCCAGGAGTTTTTTTACTTCCCTTTCAACCACAGGAAATAAAATAGGATTGATTTGTTTGAGTTTTTATCTGAAAGGTTTGACACCAGGCTTTAGGGGTATCTTATGTTCAATCATAGTGGTGTCATAGGTTCTCAACTCTTCGTATGACCAAGCGAAAACGTCTTTATACCACCCGAGTAAGTCTTTATAGTTTCTTTTTACCTTGGGAGGAAGGTACTTTGATATTTTTACTATCCTAGGCTCCTCTTCGGTCCCTATGTCACAGTCTTCAACCTCTTCAGGTTGGGGTTGCAAAGCCTATTTTAAGGGCATATCATTTTGGTCGAACAGTCTCTCCAGAGGGATTAGTCCCTTTGGAATCTAATTGTTCTTTAAAACTAACATGCGATGATTAGCGATCTTTTCCTGGAACCCTTGAGGATCCTCTCCCTCTTGCATGATCCATGTGTGGTCGTTTTGGTTTTCTTGGTCAATGTGAGTTTCGATGAAGTCGTCCACCATTTCGAGGAACTTCATGATTTTTTTGTCATCCTCAAACACTTGCCAGTGTTGGATGTTGTTTGGTATGGAAGGTTTGTTCCTCACCTCTATGTCGTACCTTATTTTGAAAGTTGTAGTGGGGGAAAACGTTGAGGCTACTTTGGCTAATGAATCGTCTTGCAAGTTTTCAGAGCGTAGGATGAAATGAACATTTACCGACCAGAAGAAATTTTCTATTAAATCCCAGGCACAATTCCTGTAAGATCTTAATCTTGGGTGTTTGGCCTGGTATTGTCGATTTATCTGTTTCACTATCAACTCTGCGTCTCTGTATACTTCCAAGTTCTTTATGTTCAGTTTCCTGACAACTTCCAACCCTAAGACTAGAGCCTCATACTCACATACGTTATTGGTGTAGTCTATATCCCACTGAAGCCTGTAAGAGAAAGGAATCACAAATTCATTTTTAGGTGCTACAAACAATACTCCTTCACCTGCTCCTTCATATGACAAGGCACCGTCAAAAAAAAAAATCCAAATTCCAGTGCTATACATATTTTCGTCTATCTTGTTGAAATAATGTAACTGTGAAGAGTATTCTTATTATTATTGTTATTTTATTCATTGAATCCCCATTGTGGATTAATCATGTCGGTAATTGTATTAGGACCAAATCCCCTTTTGTGGATTGGTCATCAGAAAATTGTAATAGGCAAAATAAGAAGTCGGCCCCAACAGTGATTATTGAGACCTAGAATTAAATCAAAGGTGGGTTTACCCACCCAGAGTGAGAGGTTGGCCCTGCCAGTGAAACCCTTTCACACGTGCCAGTCTTGTATATATTGGGAGGCTAGCGCCTCACTTTATCACACACTCACTTGCTCATTCTCTTATGAGGCAAGCTGCAATTACCAGTTGGAGAGAGGGAGAAGAGTGGTGCATCTTTTGGAGAGGACTATTTGTATTGGTTTGAGTTATCTCTTGAACATTGTATTGGAAATTTATGATAAGGAATTTTTTGCTAGGTTTTCTTCCCCTAGAGGGTTTCCCAGAATAAATGTTGTGTCTCTTGTGAATGTGTATTTCTCAGTGATCTTGTTCTTATGTTTCTTTTATCTATTGAAATCCAAAGAACTATAATAATGGCATAAACATTAACATGGTATCAGAGCCAACCTGAAGGAAGCATATTTCGCAAGAGGAAAAATGTCACTGTTACCGTACCCAAAAATTAAGGTTTTGAAAAAGTGAATCTCTTCAGCTCCTTAACCACCTAGAAAGTCATTCCCTCCCCCAAGGATCAATTTGGCACCAAGAGTGCACCTTTTCAATGGTTGGATCTTCCGCAAAGTGAAACCCTAGTTTCACAAAAGTACCAGAAAACCAGTACCAGAAGTACCAGAAGCACCAGTCCAGAAATCCACAGATCAGATTTGAAGGGGTAAAAATTGGATTTTCTCAGATCCAAGGACACCAGGCTACTCGCCTCAGACAAGCGCACCTTTTGGTAAGGTCAAAGTTTGATTTTAAGCATTTTCAATTTTTGGTCATTTTCGTAGCCTCGAGTACAAGATGTCTGCAAGCACAAAGATTGTTGAGAAACTAGAAGGCATAGACAACTTCTATGCCTGGAAGTATAGGATCAGTCTGATCCTTACAGAGAATGACCTAGCAAAATTCATCAAAGAAGAAGTGGAGGAACCTGAAGATGCCGTAGAGAAAGTGAAGCATCAGAAGGAATCAATCAGGGCTCAAAGAATCATTGCAAATTCAATCAAAGACCACCTGATACCGTATGTATCGTCCAAGAAAACTCCAAAGGAGATGTTTAATGCTCTAAGAAAACTATATGAAGGAAATAAAATCAATGAAAAGATGAATCTAAGATCTCAATTGAAGAATACAAAGATGCAGAAAGGAGAAATGATTCAAGAATATTTCTCCCGAATCTCAGAAATTAAAGAACATTTAAAAGCGATTGGAGACACCATCGACAAAGACGAATCCGTAATAACTGCCCTAAATGGTCTCACAAGACCTTGGAATGCTTTCATCCATTCGATATGTGGCAGAAAGGAGAAACTACAATTTGAAAGCCTATGGGAAGAATGCATCAAAGAAGAGACAAGGGTAGTCAACCATGAACCACTACTAGCAAGGGACGATGATCAAGCCCTAGCTACTCATACAAAAGGAGGAAGGAGGAAACTGTACTTCAAAAGGGAATCTCATAGAGAACCACAACCATCAAACAAATTCAACAACCAAGAATCTCATCCAAGAAATTTTCAGAAGAAAGGACAACGCAAGGGACACGATATCTCATCTATACAATGCTATCATTGTGATAAGATGGGACACAAGGAGAATAATTGTCTAGTCAGAAGAGAAGAATACAAGAGGAAGCATGAAAGGCAACATGCTCACATAGTTGAAGATGAAGAACCACCTATGAAGATGATTAAGGACCATGTCTTGATCTCATCTCTCTCAGGATCTATATCACCTGGAGAGGACACATGGCTCATTGATAGCGATTCATCAAAACACATGACGGGTAAGAAAAATACTCTCTCTTGTATTTCAGAAAAGAAGTTTTCTCAGAAAGTAACTCTTGGAGATGATTATCAATATCCCGTCAAGGGAATAGGAGAATCAAACTACAAGCTAGATTCAGAAAACTCAATAACAATGAAGGACGTACTCTACGTATCAGGCTTAAAGAAGAACTTACTCTCCATGTCAGCTTTAGAAAAGAAAGGCTATAGATTTGCCTTCATAGATGGAGAAGTTCTTATGTGGGCTAAGGGAGAAACCTTAAATGAAGAAATTGTCATCGGAAGTGAAGAAAATGGCTTATATAAGCTAAAGGGTCACCCAGAAACTACCATGACCCATGCCATTGAAAGCTCATGCAAACTTTGGCATAGAATATTGGCCCACGTCAACTACAAGGCGCTACCATTCATATGCAAAACTGTCACAGGTTTACCAGAACTCAAGGTTGATCAGGAAGGCATATGCAATGGATGTGCACAAGGGAAGAATATCAAGAACCCTTTTCCAAAGAGGGACAGCAAAGTAGAAGGAGTATTGGAACTCATTCATTCAGACGTGTGTGGCCCAATGCCATCATCCTCCATTAGTGGGTATGTATACTATGTATCATTTATTGATGATTATTCTCGTAAG
>JZKD02S0785467.1:101258-126522 GCA_000966675.3 Picea glauca | reverse complement strand
TGTTATTTCAGTTTGGGATTAGCCATGATCTCATGGCGGAGTAGGAAGCAATCTAGTATTTCTCTCAGCACAGTGGAAGTAGAGTACATTGTCGCATGTTCTGCTAGCTGCAAAGCTATATGGCTTCGAAAGTTGTTGACTTGCCTATTTGACTTGGAAATGATAGCAACCGTGATTCTTGTGACAACTAGAGCTGCATAAAGATGACAGAGAATCTTGTATTCCACGACGGGTCGAAGAACATAGAGATCCTCTATCATTTCATCCACAACATGGTACAGAGAGGATCCTTAAAGCTCCAGTACATTAGCATGGATGAACAAGTTGTTGACATGTTGACCAAACCTTTATCTTGTGTAAAGTTTGAACACTTTCAAGATAAGCTTGGTATAGTCCAAAAGGACCCTCCCTGAAAGGGGGAGTATATATATTTATTCCTTGCTTCTGACCTCGCTATTAGACGTAAATCAAGATGAGTCATTGCTTCTGACCTCGTTGTTATACATAAAGCATGACGATGTGTGTTCCTTGCTTCTGACCTCGCTGTTAGACGTAAAGCAAGATGAGTCATTACTTCTGACCTCGCTGTTAGATGTAAAGAAATATGAGTCATTGCTTCTGACCTCGTTGTTAGACGTAAAGCATGACATTGTGTGTTCCTTGCTTCTGACCTCACTATTAGACGTAAAGTAAGATGAGTCATTGCTTCTAACCTCGCTATTAGATGTAAAGCATGATGTTGTGTGTTCCTTGCTTCTGACCTAGTTGTTAGATGTAAATCAAGATGATTTATCGCTTTTGACCTCATTGTTAGACGTAAATAAAGATGTTGATGTGTTCCTTGCTTCTGACCTCATTGTTAGACGTAAAGCAAGATGATTTTTTGCTTCTGACATAGTTGTTAGATGTAAAGCGAGATGATGATGTATTCCTTTCTTCTGAACTAGTTGTTAGACGTAAAGCAAGATGATTCCTTGCTTCTGACCTCATTGTTAGACATAAGGCAAGATGTGACTAACACTGAGCTACTAGCTTAACCGCTGTGACATTGAGCCAGTGTAGTACTACGATGTGCCAGCCTAGTGTTGTGATGAGGTATCATTTTTACTGATACATTTTGATGCATGTGATCATGGCATTCTTTTGAGAATGATGATGTTGTCGATGAAGAAAACTTTCGATGACTCGTAAATATGCTAGTCAATGTTTCAAGATGATATTGACAATACTAACCTCCTGATGCCACTGATGATGTAGACCTCTCTCGCCTGATGCTATTGAAGAAGACCCTTCTTGTTAAGGGGGAGTGTTGAAATAATGTAACTGTGAAGAGTATTCTTATTATTATTGTTATTTTATTCATTGGATTAATCCCCATTGTGGATTAATCATGTCGGTAATTGTATTAGGCCCAAATCCCCTTTTGTGGATTGGTCATCAGAAAATTGTAATAGGCAGAATAAGAAGTCAGCTCCAGCAGTTATTATTGAGACCTAGAATTAAATTAAAGGTGGGTTTACCCACCCAGAGTAAGAGGTCGGCCCTTCCAGTGAAACCCTTTCACACGTGTCAGTCTTGTATATATAGGGAGGCTAGCACCTCACTTTATCACACACTCACTTTCTCATTCTCTTATGAGGAAAGCTGCAATTACCAGTTGGAGAGAGGGAGAAGAGTGGTGCATCTTTTGGAGAGGACTATCTGTATTGGTTTGAGTTATCTCTTGAACATTGTATTGGAAATTTATGATAAGAAAGTTTTTGTTGGGTTTTCTTTCCCTAGAGGGTTTCCCAAGATAAATGTTGTGTCTCTTGTGAATGTGTATTTCTCAATGATATTTTCCTTATGTTGATTTTATCTATTGAAATGTAAAGAACTATAATAATGGAATAAACATTAACATGTCTTTCCTAATTCATTTTCATTTATGTAATTTTCTTCTGTATAGCTATTTACACCATCATCAAAAGACAAAATACAATTCCCTAGATCTTGATCGGCAACATAAATAGGATAATTGTTAGGATTCTATGGGTCACTCACTGTGTATGCTAGCCTCGATTCCCTGTATAGCCGAATAAATTGTCCACCAAACATAGGAATCATGGCATAGGTCATGTGTAGTTGAAGAGACCCCCCAAGTTTGGCTCCCCATGACCTAGATAGTAGCAATCCATACTTCAGAGGTATATCAGAGATAACTACATCCATCAAGACACTTTTCACCGGAACCTATGCAAGAGTGACTACTAAATATTTTATCATACCCATGCACTTAACTCTCCTTGAATTGAAAGAGTAGAGATCTTCGTAAGGCCTGGTGATCTCGAGGCCTAATCTGTCCATAATAGACTTGGGAATCACATTATGTGAGGCTCTAGATTCGAGCATGTAGTTATGCAGCAGTCGATCATGCACATTCAGGGTAATATAGAAGGGAGAACCGGTGTCTCTGGCACCCTCGAAATGTGGACCAAAAGTGATATTAGGCTTATCATCTTCCAAGTTTATCACGTCAGAGTGACTTTCTAGATTCGAAAAACCTATCATTTTGGTTATCTTCTTTCGATACACAGGATTCTTTTCTAATTCAACCAGAGGGATTGGCATTTTGATCTTATTTATCTCATTTTCAAGGCTGAAACCTCCACTACCTTTGTCTATTTCTCTGGTTGAAGCCTCGGACTCCTTCTTTTCTAACTTATTTTTTTGTGCTGATTTATTTCCCGTGAGTTTATTTATTGGTATATGTTCTTAAACTATCTTAATTTCTTTTGCTCGGGTCTCAACCTCTTTTACTTTGGGATTCTGCGAATCTACCCCTTTTCTTTTGCTATTAGGTATCTCGGTCTCCTTTGGGGAAAGCTCGTATATTTCACCTCTAGGAAGAATTTTCTTGGGTTGAGGATTCGACACAGCTTTATTTTTAGGCCTCAGGTTGTACTTGTGTTGGACCTCGACCATTATAGAATCAGTCATTTGTTGATAGACAGAAACATCAGTGTTATTTATGTCATCATCTTTATTTGACGACTTATGAGTTTCCAAGGACTTCTCGTAATCTTCTTTAGTTAAATAAGGTTGTGTGCATTCGTCACCCAAATTTGTCACGTCTTCTTCCAGATCCTCGAAATCTTGCAGGTCATTTCCTCCTATAAAATTTTCATTTTTTAAAGGAGTTTGAATTTTCTCCTCTTCATTTTTAATCTGTCTTTGTTGATTTTGAGGGTTGGGGTTTCTTCTGAATTCCCTCTTAATGAAAGGATCTGCCTTGGATTGATCTAGCTCCATTATGGAAATCTTATTTGATAACTCTTTAATTATCCTGGCCATGTCAT
The DNA here is from genome assembly GCA_000966675.3 of Picea glauca. Classification (NCBI taxonomy): domain Eukaryota; kingdom Viridiplantae; phylum Streptophyta; class Pinopsida; order Pinales; family Pinaceae; genus Picea; species Picea glauca. Next base: position 123,184 of record JZKD02S0785467.1, on the reverse strand, counting down.
CCATTTTATCATCTAAGGATCTACTAGGCCCTGAGGGTCCTGCTTATTCCCTAAAATGTTTGGTTTCTCGGTTTCCCATTTCTAAGTTTGTTTTTAATTTGCCATAATTCATCATGTTAGATTCGATATCTACAGTATCATCTTGCATTCGGGTCAGGGTATCCCCTCTCCTTTCTCTCAACAGAAGTGTTAAATAGGGTTCAAAGGCTCCCGCAAAGGTTACCTTGGTTGCAGGTTGGGATGGTTTAACTTCAACTGGGATCTTATTATATAACTTGTTAAACCTTTGAATGAATTCCATAAGAGTTTTCAAATTTTTTTCTTTAAAGACCCGAACTCAGTCAAATAGTACAAACGGTCTTTTCTTTCACCCCATTGTCTAAGAAAAGCATCTTCTAGGGCATCATAGGATAATATCGAACCTACGGGTAGACTTTGAAACTAGGCTTGTACCTTTCCTTTGAAATTCTGAACAAATAACCTCGAATATACATCTTCGTGTTCGAGACCTAGGATATCTACAAACTGATAAAAGAAATTTATATGTTATGTCGCGGTCAGGTCCCCTTCCCCTGTAAATTTAGGTAAGTTTTTCATGTAGTTTTCAGGAAGGTCATGAAGAGGGACAGGCAGGACTAGAGGTGCATATCTGGCAACTACTTTAGTGAAAACTCTAGGAGGTGGGGGTGGCCCTTAGCCCCCCCCCTCAATCTCCCAAAACCCCTCCACCTCCCCCTTCAGCAGTCGCCATCGACACTATTGGATAGGATAACGATACGTTATACAGAGGGTTCTGGAATACTAAAATTGAATCTTTAGCTTCTTCAAAAGACGAGAAAACTGAAGAAGGGTGAAAAGGGATGCGAGAACTTGGTTCCTCAGACTTGCAAGAGATGTAATCAGGAGAACCCACGGGCATAGAATCAAATTCTATGGTGTACTCCTTGAGACTCAGTGAGGTCGAGAAATCTAACCAAAGATTCAGCGGGATATTGATCAATGTTACATTTACTGAGGGATTTTCACCTTTATGTACATCAGAAGTTGTCAGATGAACTTCATTTTTAATTTCGGGGAGAGCTAAAGTTGGGTTGAGGGTTTTAGGGGGGGATTCATGTGAAGTTAGAGGTTCAAAATCAATCTTAGATTTGGGTTGTGTGTGCCTAAGTTGGTAGACCGCAGTGGTTGGCTTAAGGGAACCTCTTGTTTTTAGTATTTTTTCGAGATCGGAAACGGGCGTGGTCTGTTTACCATCTGGGTTTTGTCTGGTGTTCCTTCGACTGGATTACAGCTTACTTAAACATGGATTCACCAAGTGAATGATAAAAAAAATCCTTTAGAAGGTGTTCACTCTTTATTCACTATCAAAGGGTAGAAACTTGAAAAAATGTCATTCTCCCAGGGAAAAGGTTTCGTAACTTTGTTCCCCGGCAGCGGCGCCACAAAGATGTTGTTCCAAACTCTGTACTTAAGGATAAAAAGTACAAGGTCTAGGCATCCAAAAGTGAGTAAAATATAAAAAAGGGAAAAATCAAACTTCAGGAAAAGGGAAGCTAAGGCTGATTTCTAAGTTGTCTTTGTCTTGCTTCCAAACGTTCATGGATGCTTATATCCCGTTCAATTGTGACCCATGAACGTTCGAGTTCGACCCGAGTGATGGCGATTTTAAGTATGTTGTCAAATAGGTTCAAAGAGATGTTGGTTTGATCTGATAGGCCGGGTTCAATGTTGGGTTGTCTTGCAAAGGGCACAGTCATGGAGGAACAGAAAATGAAAAGAAAGTTCGAGGTTTAAAATGCCACTTCAATTTTTTCTTTAACCGTATAAAAGAGAAATTTTGAAATCTGATGTTAAATATAGAACACAAACCAAATGCCTTCTCCCGTAAATGAGTTAACTTTTTAAAGAATCATGTATGAAATGTGAGAAAACATTAAGCAGTCGAAAATGCGAGGTTCCTATCAAGGGAGAATCTCGCCTTGTAAATAGAAGATGAAAAAGGAAAGAAGTAATCTGACGAAGCATAAAATATAGAGATCTAAAAAGTTCACAGGTCTTGTACCTGTTGATAGCCAATACAGAGGAAAAACTACAAGCGATTAGACGACTAAAATTTGGTCACCACAGTAGAAGTTGCACTAAATTGTAGCTAAGCATTCATCAGAAATATATATGTGAAATGAAACTTAATATAAGATAACAGAGAAAACAAAACTCATAACTCAGTCTTCACGGAATCAAGAATCTTCGAATTGCTTTGTATTAATTTTCAAAAGAGAGAAAGTCTCTATTACAATCAGCCAAGAAAGGTCCAACCCCTTATTCTTATTCAAAATGCATATTTATATAAACTGCTAAATGCTAGAATCTTAATCGTTCCAGAATTTTTTGGTTACAAAATGGGAAATTTATGCATTTCACTTATTTGTCTTTGTCCTCCTTTTTGTGGGCAAAGCACCTTCCTTTATTTACTCTTTGGGTTATAAAAATAGAACAGGTAGACATATGTCATTATTTGACACCAGAAGCCTGCCCTTTCACCTGCTCAGTGCAAGTGATGCACCTCTCCACCAACTAGGCTATCAACCTGGAAGGCTCTGCTTGGTCGCTCACTTCAAGAGTGTAACAATTCTTCACTAGCTGTGGTAAATTTTTTCCCACTTGTCGATCCTCTACGATGATGGAGCATAATTGTAAACTTGGTTGTACTAGCCATTTGTCCATTTGGGTCATATCAACCTGGCTGATATGGGATATCTCCACTTGTTTCTCCTCCATGTTTTCTTTGATGTCCAACAAATGTTTAGCTATATTGATTTTTCCCAGTGTCCCAGCACTGCTCTCCTCATCAAGATCTAGCAAACTTTACTTATTAAAGAGAACCTTTCCTCAAAAAAATTCTTTACTTCGTTAGCTCTCCCCCTGCTTTCCAATATGTTCTACTCTTAGACCTTCAGCAGGATATTACCTCTAATTTGTTCCGCGATGGATAATTTTGAGGTGTTGATCATCTATATCTTCGTTGTAGCTATAACAGCGTCTTGGAAAGCAGCCCATGCTTCCCTGACTTCTCTTTCTTTCAAAGAAATGTTCTCTAATATTTTCTCTATCATCTGGAAATGGTTATGAATGGTTCTCACCTTTGTTAGCAAGTTTTTTTGAGCCGTAAGTACCTTATGTCAGATTTCGACGGCCTGCGATCTAAACAACCCGTTTCTCGGCCACCTCCAATTTCGACTACAACTCTATAATTTGTTGCCCCTGATAGCTTACCTGTGTTTGGCTAGTTTTCACCGACTGGCGCACCTGCTCAAGGTTGGACTTGAGCTTCTTGATTTCATGCAGGTCAGTTGTTCGGGCTTCCTCAAGGCTCTTGCTCACCTCATCCCTGACATTCGCTTTGGCAGTAGCTACCTTAGCTTCCAATTTACTAATCATGAGGTTATTTCGTTTCAACTAGGCCACCAAAGTCCCAACTAAGTACTGATTGGCTATAGCATAAGCCCCTAGTGTCCCGATTATCTCCTCTGCAAATTTTTCCTCTTTCGTGGCCTTCCCATCTGTCATGATTTTAAATTTTTTAGCAACTACGCCCTCTTTTTGATAAAATAATTGCCTTACCACGGCCTTTTTTTCTTGTCAAATAAAAATTCGTTGGGAGGCAGATCCTCTATAGAAATAGGCGTCAGTTCTTCATTGAAAATCCATCCCTCATCATGATTCTTAAACTCAATGTCTACCAGCTTCATTTCTTCAAGAGCCGCAGCCTCGGCTTTGGCATGGCCAAAATATAACAAGGAATATGCACCGATACGAATAGGGAAGGGAGGACATACCTTTTTTATACTCCTTTGAGCTCCTTGCTTATCCCGCCGAGCACAGATTGTCTGGCGATCTCACGGCACAATAGTTTATCTTGCAGGAATAGTGAGAGGGCATATGGAGGGACAGAGGTGTTGAAAACCCTGATATACGAAAATTTCACCTCTAGATACCAATCTGCCATGTTTCTTAGGCTGGTCGCAACACTATCTGATATCCTGGGAGGCGGCTGGCCAAAAATGGCGAAATGCAGTGGCACCATTACCCAGTTGAAGATCTCGTAGATGAATTCTTTGGCCTTATCCTCCCAAAGCTTCGAGTGGTAGACATGGATGGGCTCTGTACTAGATGGAGTCTAGCTCCAACTCATTAGAGGGAAAGGCATCATGAAAAAAATGGTGTCCATGATGTAGGAAGACATGAAAAACGAAGTTGCTTTACCACTCACCTTCTACACTCGATATTCGATAATTCGACTAGTTAAACTGTCCGACAACAGTTTGGCCCAGTCGAAAGAAAGACATTTAGCGACTGTATGAATCAGAGGCACCCACAGGAGAAAACAATGTGTGGTGTCCTCCCTCCCATACAACCTACAGGCCATCATTGTTATATAACTAGATGGTGGCTCTAAGGAGGAGACTGAATAAATTCCATTAGAATCTACCCTGAATTTTTTGGGGTGCGAAACCCAATCCCTGATCAGATCAGACAAGTTTTTGCCATATTGCTCGCATTCCTTCTCCTTGAAACCTTCTAGAAATTCGGCATTATGTGTGAAGTTTGGTGTGGGTGACAGCTGATACATTGCCTACAAATGTTCTGGTCTAAAAGTCCCAATCGTCACCTTCTGCTTGCTGAAGACAGTTTTGGTCAGGATATCCACATGGTCTAGCGCACATCTAATCATATCATAATAGGGGAGGAGTCGTGGTCTTGCCTCTATTTTGTGCACTTCTTCCTGAATGACGATTTTGTATCTGGTGGCCAAATCATCCTTCTCATTATCGCTAGAATCATCTGAACAATTCATCAATTCGGACTGAAGAATGTCAGAGATGTATGTCCAAGTTTTGATAGTATTAATACTTTGGGGTGAAGTATCAGAAACAGCATCGAAGCCCTGACCTGAAATTTTGGTAGCCGCCTTGAATGCCTTTCTTGGATCCATGAAAGAGAATTTTGTACGCAGATCACCTGTAGTAAGAATTGTAAATACAGACAAAATATATCCTGATGAAAAAAACTCTACGTGCAAAATAGAAATAGAATTGAAATAATGAAACAAACCCCTAATCTTAGTCATTTAAAACCCCGGTGTCCTTGTGAACCAAACGGTCAAATCGCTTCAATAAAGATTTAGCAGTAAAAGCGAGATCTTACTATCTGTCACCTCGTCGTAGTCAAAATAAATGCCATAATTATTATACGAGTAATAGCACGAATCAGCGCAAAAAACATTTAAAATTACTCAGTGGATGGTGCATATTAAAGTTTTCATTGATGCATCGATTAATCCTGCTTAGCTCATTTAATTAAGTTTGTTTTAATCTTTAATTTCCCCTTTTCGGCGTTCGCTGTATCGGGAGAAATCACTCCTACCCTTTGAGCCCCCAAAACTCAAAATTGTGATGATGCGATTTAGTTTAGAAAACGTGATCTGACTTAAGCTCTTAATTAACCCATGCTTAATTAATAAAAATCACAACTTCATGACTTGGGGCTATGAAGGTATAGCTTTTTGGGAGAGTGATTGTCGAGTCGTGAAACCTTGACAGTGCTTAACTAGGTTTTAAAGTGACTTACCCCTGACACCAACCTGGGTGAACTTTTTTAAAACCGTTTCGGGACTTCGCATATCAGAGTTTGAAAAACTTGCATCTTGTAACTCCTGAAGAGCGATAGCGTGAGGTAATAAAAGTGATAGACCTGATTAACGGTTAAGCGACTGTGAGTTAGGAATATAATGGCCATCGCCACTTCGCATGTCAGGGTAAACTTTTGACTTCAAGAATTACATTTCAACACTTGTAAAAGGCGGCTCCAACACCTATCACCAAGAGAAACATTCTGAAAGAGACTACCCACAATAGGTGCATGCCATGAATTTGATGGCCAACAGATTTCTAGATGAAGTTTCCCTAACCGAACAGTCAAGTGAATCAGCTATGAATATCATCGATTAAGAAGAATTTGGCCCACCACAAAAAACAACCATGTTGATAATGGACCCTAACCTACCAATGCCTTCTGATGACCTATTTGAAGTTCAAGAACCACCAGCAGAAGTCTTGGCTATGAAAACATGAAGTAGAGGTCAACCTGTCTCAAACGGCCTCACTACAACCTAAACTTCGAGAGGAAAACCAGCTCCCGATAACTTGAAAGCACCTTTTGTTCCCCGAAGAAACCCTATAAACATCCATACATAAGAATCTCCCAAGATAGACAACAACATAGTAGACTATTTCTAAAAGTTGAAGGCAAACATATCATTCATGGACATGTGTATAATCCCTCAGCAAAAGGAATATTTGTTACAAGCATTGAAATCAGTAGAAAATCCTACAACAAGAACTAACCAAGGAGAAAATCTAAATACCACAGATCTAAGAAATAAACCAATTGTGAACGGTTTCTCTGAAGATAAGAAGGGAAAACCTTTTGTCCCACCATTCCTTTTGACATTTGAAGTCTTCAATAGAAACCTCCATAATTGTTTGGTTGACTCAGGATCATCCTTCAATGTTATGCCATTATTTATTTGCAAAAAATTAAACGCAGTCCCTCTAGAAAGAGATAAACATGTAATACAAATAGATAGAACCCAGGTGAAGGTTATGGGAGAGCTCAAATATGTAATGATCATAATAGCGACACACCCCAAATTTGTTCAAGTAATTGACATTATTGTAGTAGATATCCCATAAGATTCTGGAATGCTACTGAATCAAGATTGTTTTGAGAATTTAAACGGATACTTTAGTACAGAATGGGCTAACCTTTGGCTTCCATTAAAGGGACACATGAATATGATCAGAATCGATACGGAAATATATCTAAAACACACGATCACTGACCTGGAAACCCTTAATGATCCCTCATCAACAAAATTTCCTATGCTAGGAAATTATTCTTGTGATTCTGATTTTGGAAATATCTCCCCCCTCTCATCTAATGTCCCTCTTACTCAAAACTCTGAAATAATTTTTCAAGAAAAATTTCCAACAACGGCGAAGGAAACCCTCTTATGTCAAGAACAGGCATTAGAAACCACAGAACAGATAAGAGGAAAGGAGGAAAGTGATAGGAAAAATGAAGTTGATGGTTTTCGCTCACAAATGTGGACCTTATACTTTGATGGATCTAAATCACAAGGGTCAGGGGTGAGGTGTCAGGGGCGAGGTGTATCCTCATTGACCCAAAGGGTAAACGAAGTTTCCTATCTTGTAGACTAGAACTTGAATGCACAAATAACACCGCTAAGTATGAAGCCCTAGTACAAGGGCTGAAGAAATCCATAGACTTAAACGTTAAATAATTGAAGGTTTATGGAGATTCTAAAATCATCTTTAGACAAGTAAGGAACACTATACATTGCAACTCTCCCCACCTGAGGAATTACCAACATGAAGTGCATAGACTATTAGAACATTTTGAAGACTTCAACATTACAATGATCCCCGGAACAAAGAACAATCTTGCTCATTCTCTGGCCACTTCTGCCTCTAGGCTATCACCGCTAGAATACTATGAAGCCTCTCGGTTCACTATGGAGCTTCTCTACAAACCGTCGGTGCCCAACAATATTTATAATTGGAAGGTCTTTGAAGGAAATGAACAGATCATACTTTTTGACCAATCATGATAATTTTAAATACTTGGCTATTGACAATGAAGTATTTCATGAGCAATTAGCAAACATCGATCCTCATACAGATCAACCAACAGACAAATTGAGGTCGCACATGATATCGAAAGGGGTATCCAATTTAGAAAATATTTTTGACTTAAGGGAAAGATTCAAGGGGTCAACGAACATGAAAACGGGGAGCTCTTGTCTCATGCATTAAACTATAAATCTAGGAACCCCATAGAACCCCAAGAATATAAATCTTGACAAGACGGTATCTAAAGAGGAAAGGAAGGCCTATCTCAAACTTTTCAAACAATATCAAGATGTTTTTTCTTGGTCCTACCAAGATATGAAAACTTGTGATACTCATATCATTCAACACACTATCCCATTAAAACCTGAAGTGAAACCCTTCCAACAGAAACTCCGGAAATACCACCTATCCCTAGAGCCTCTCATGTGTCAAGAGTTAAAGAAACTACTAGATGCCAAGATTATCTTCCAGGTTAGACACTCCACATGGGTAGAAAATTTGGTTCCTGTGAGGAAAAATTTGGGGGATATCCGCCTATGTGTAGATTTCAAAAACCTCGACAAAGATTCAGAAAAGGACAACTACCCAATCCCACCAATGGAGAAACTCTTGCAGACTGTGTGAGGCTCTGATAATTTCTCCTTGTTGAACATTTTTTCAGGTTACAACGAAGTTCTAGTTTTGGAGGAAGACCGTTTGAAAACTACCTTCCAAACCAAGTGGGGAACCTTCGCCTATAAATGTATGCCATTTGGGTTAATCAATGCAGGGGAAACCTTCCCGAGGGACATGAATGTATAATTTCGATTTCTAATCAACAAATGTGTAGTAGTCTATTTGGATGACGTGATTGTGTATTCAAAGAACAGAGAAGATCACATCCAACATTTAACCCAGATTTTCAAATGGTGTAGGAAATATGGTATATCCTTAAACCCTAAGAAAACTATTTTTGGTGTCAAGGAAGGTAAGTTTTTAGGCCACATTATATCTCAAGCAGGCATTCTCATAGACCCAGAACAGATTAGGGATATAGATCAGCTTCCATTACCCCGCAACAAAAAGGTTATGCAATCATTCTTTGGGAAAATCAATTTTGTGAGGAAATTCACCACCGATTTCGTTGAAACGATCAAACCCTTACAAAAAATGATCCATAAAGATGAATTTAAGTGGGACGATAAATGGAATTGTGCTTTCAGCAATATTAAGACTGCAATATCCCAAGCCCAAGTGTTGCAAAGTCCTGATTTTATCAAATATTTTTTCATCTATACTTTTTCCTTCAACCAATTGTTAGTTGCAGTACTGAATCAGAAGGATGATGACAACAATGAGGTCTTGGTGTCATTTATGAGCACTAATATCCAAGGGGCCAAACTAAATTACCCTACTATAGACAAGCAGGCTTATCCAGTATACAACGAAGTGAAACACTTCATATCTTACATCCTAAAGAATCATACCAAATTCATAGTGCCTCACCCTACAGTCTGATCCCTATTCACTCAACAGGAGATGGGGGAAAGAAGAGGAAACTGGATGGCAGTAGTCCAAGAATTTGATCTAGATATAAAACCTGCTAAACTGGTTAAGGGAAAAAGGTTATGTAAACTGGTAGTTGAAGCCCAGGACCAAGTAAATGAATATCAGGGATGGGAGAATGAATTGGCCTTATGGTGTGGTGAAGCTTCATACATCTCCCCAGGGTAATAGTCTTGGTATGAGAAACTGACATATCTCCTGCATCATGGAACTTGCCAAGAAAACCTAAATCCTAGGGAACAGAGATCCCTTAGGTTAAAATAAACACAATATCACCTCATAAATTCGGTGTTCTTTTGTGTTAATTATGATGGGTTACTTTTAAGATGTCTCAAACGTGAATATGTAGACAAAGTTCTGAAGGAGCTCCATGATGGTCTTGCAGATGGACATTTTTCAAGAAACACCACTGCTCATAAAATACTGAGAGTTGGCTATTATTGGCCTACTCTGTTCAAGGACGCTTACACATATGCTAGGAACTATAAGACGTGTCAAATAAGCGTGGGGATGGAAAATAGAGCAGTTGTCTCGCTCTAACCTATGGTCGTCTCCATGACATTCGAGAAATGGGGGTTAGATATCATAGGAGAAATTACACTGACTTATTCAAAATAGCACAGATACATACTAACTACCATATATTATTTCACGAAGTGGGCAAAGGCCATCCCTCTGACTCATGTAAATGAAAAGGTGGTGATACAATTCATAAAACAACAGGTGATCACAAGGTTTGGTGTGCCTTTTGTCCTTGTTTTCTATAATGTCGCTTACTTTTCTTCAACCCTATTAACAGTGTTTTATCTGGACAAAGGAATCATAATCAGATACTCTGAAAACTATTATCCACAGGGGAACGGAGTGGCAGAATCAACCAAAAATAACCTAGTGAGGATATTAAAGAAAATAGTTGCAGACAGTCAAAGGAATTGGCACATTTCACTCCATAATGCCTTATGGGATGATAGAGTAACACCCAAGGAACCCATAGGTAATTCCCCATACTTTCTCATATACGGACAGGAAGACATTCTCCTGAACAGGCTATATCTTCCATCTCTTCAACTTGCTTGGGATTCAAGAGGACAACACTCATCAGTCATATAACAAAGAATTGATACCCTCCTCATTCTGGAAGAAGAAAGGGAGAAAGAAAAATCAAATTTCATATCTCATCAGTAGATAGTCAAAAGGTGGTTTGATAAGCATAAGGCTAAAGAGAATAATTTTGAAGTGGGAGACTTAGTCCTAAAATGGGACAGAACAAATGAGCCTAAAGGAAAACATTATGAGTTTCAGAATTTATGGATCAGACCTTTCTAGGTGGCTGAGAAGATTGGGGTGGGAACGTATCGACTGCAAAATATGAGGGGGGAACCTGACACCCTCCCGGTGAATGGCCAAGCCATAAAATAATATTTCCATTAAAAGAGAGAGAGAGAGAGAGAGAGAGAGAGAGAGATTTGTGTGTATATTTTCACGATGTTTGTTTTAGGTAGGTCGATTGCAGAATCAATTTTTGTTTTTGTCTCTTGCTATTATACTTCTACACTTTTGAGGATTGTGTTTAGAAAGACAATGGTTGACCTTAATTCATGTGATAGGACGAACTTTATTCCTAACTCATCACTCTCATACAACACAAGCAGCGTTGGGAGACCTGTGGTTGTTTTAAAGAGGTTCTCTATCTAACCTGCGCAGATGAAAAACCTTGGAAAAATGATGAAGTGGCTTCCTGGTGGTTTGGTGAAACATTAAGGGAAATATGGTAATCTATAAAGGACTATATATCTCTCAAAGACAGAGCTAGCAAAGAATTCACCTTGACCATCTCATTTTGTAAATAAAGGACGCCCTCCTCTCCCACTCTCTCAAGGCATTCTGCAGAAATAAAATCAACTATATCAAATGACCACATAGTAGGAGAGGGTATGCAGATAAATCCGTTGGGGCTATGGACACTCTCTGGCAGTGGAGCAAGGTCTGTGATGTCGGGGTGACTCTGCTGGGGCTATTGACACTCATTGGCAGTGGAGCAACACTGTAGCAAGTGAATAAGGATAACTAAAGGGCCTGGGGCCAGTGAATGCTTTACTAGACTCTTTTCAAAGGGGGAATTAGTTATGGTTATAGGAAATGAAGGTGGAATAAAGGTTGAAAACCCCCACAGGTAGGCCCAGATGCATCAACTAGGGAATTTCAAATGCACGGATAAAAGAGCCTCTAGAGAAAAAAAAAAAAAAACAGTTAAGCACTTAACCATATTTTGCATTAGTTGAGCCCGAGGTAGGAACAAAGATTTTGATTTCGCCCAGTAAGTCGCCATTTGTTGAGCACTCAACACACCCTAAAAATCCTTTGTCAATTATTTTTATTTTTGGGTACCACTTGATCTTTTGCATTGTATGATTTGACTTCATTTTTTAGAATTGTTTTGTCTTTGCTTATTCTCATGACTCTCATCACCTATTCAGGTTTGTTGAACTTATGAAACCCCTTAGCTAAAAATTCCTTAACACCTGAATAAAGAATCGACAGCCAAAACACCTCACCTAACGCGCTCAGACTCGGCATCGGAAAGAATTCAAATAAGGAAAAGAACCACTCAGGAGACCTCAGTCACCAAGCGTCGATCTCCATCGACATCGGCAAAAGGAAGTTTCTATTTTGCGTCAAATCTTGCATAAGGCTATCGTCGATAACTGACTCCCCTTCGGCATCAGTAAAAGTCTAGGGGGACAACGTTAATGAAGAGAGAAAAGATATCATTGATATCCAATGCTCAACGTGCTTATCAGAACCGGGGAAAACCTAAAAGGATCGCAACAAATATTCTGACGCACTAAAGGTTATTCTTGATTGATGATCCTCAATGCGTTTTCAACGTCGGGATGTTTTCAAGGAAGCTAATCTGAAGAAATAAATTGATAGGTTTATCTTCGATCGCCGACCCTCGATGCTTTTTCGGCATCAACAAGCTAAGGTTTTTTTTAAGGACGAATAACTTAAGGAAAGTCTCAACTTCGATTAATACATGCTAATTAAGTCATCGATCTTCAACGCCACGTGTCTTTACCCGATAGGAGGATCGTACAGTCTAGTTTTATCCTTAGCCATTCTTGGTTCCCTAGGTACGACTCATACCTCTGATTCATCTTTGCCACGACAACATTATATGGTGAAATTGATCAGCATCAGATCTTTTTGCAGAAAGACATCAATGAAAACGTTCATAGCACATCCCCAATCCTCGATCCACCCACTAAGAGAGCGACATGATGGAGCATTTTAGCATTAGATACGATCATATTTTGAGCAGTTAAGGAGCTAATTAATACCAAATCCCGCATTAGTTTCTACCTAGTGCGCCAATCAAAATAGTCGTTTAAAATCACTGATAGACCACATCACCACCCGCGCCTCTATCGTCAACCCACGATGAATTTAAGTTATAGATATTCGGTGGTAGATTTGTTAAAATTTCACTCATAACCTGAATTGAATGGCTGATGCGACATGGTAAGTTCTTCCCTGTTTAAATTCTCTTGAGCCGTTGTAAACAAAATCATTCTACGCATAAGAAAATTTCATAGCATCCGAAGGAGAAATATGAGCAACTCGAAGGCTGTATCGATCCTATGATTGTCAAAATAACCAGGTTTTAACAAGCTTCAGAGGTATGTATATGAGTCTGTAAATTTTTTGGTTGTACTTCATATGTTTTTTATCCGATTTTTGTTTTACACAGTCTCTGAAATTTTATTTTAGTTGCAATAACAATGCCGCCAAGAAATCCTATCATTATACGATCGTCGATGGCACTGAAACTGAAAGAACCAGAGGTAGGTAAAGGCTCTTCTCCAGGGGAAACAAAACAATTTGAATACACTCTGAGGCCGAAACCTAACATTAATATAGAAATGAAGAAGGTTTTCATCCATCATTCATCCTTCAAAGATACAGAAGCAAGCACGGGGTCCAAGATGGCACTCCCACATTGGGGAGAATTATTTAACAAGATCAATCGGGCATTGAGAAACATCAGCCTCCATTAATTCGGCACACCTGATGACTTTGTCGACTTGCGTGACATATTCAAATTACATGCTGAACAAGACTCATCATGGGCTACGGAGATAGAAAAGGTGGTGAACATGACACCAGGTCAAGTGCAGCAGTTCATGGAACACCCGATCAAATCTCGAACCATGTTGCAGCGGTTATGTTCTAGAATAGTCAAGTATGGGGCATGGGCAGTAGAGATAAGAGAGATCCTTTCGGACCCAATGGAAAAAAACAGATTCCCATATGCCAACACATGTGAGGATATCTTCATCAAATGGTCAAAGTATGAAAAAATTCATTCACTCAACTGAGATCATTTGATGACTCTTAGAAAACTGAGAGATGGAAGCACCATGTGGCAAGTTTTTCTATTACTTAGCTGCACTTTTGATAGTTATTTTTAGTTAATAATATGTTATAAATAAGAGGATCGACATGTTAGCAAGAGGTCGATGGTTGTGGAAAAGACCCTCATTTTTGGATTTCTAAAGAACTATTTCGGAGCTACCTTAATTGAGAAGTCTTGTTTAGGACCAGAGACAAGTTTGTGTTTTTCATCAAAAGCGTGTGTGATTGGATCTGAAGAAGAATTATTTTGTATTTTATCTCATGAATGGATGTTGTAATGAGTAAGAGCCTCTGAATCTATTGATAATTTATATGATTCAATATTTTTACATTTCTTGTCTTTAATGATGAAAATTAAATCGTTGTGTTAATATATGATTGATGACTAGAGTTAAGAAAACTGTTTTTCTTTCCATCGTCTATTGCATGTATGTTTTCTTCTAATAATCATATCTCTGTCAATATTTGGAACACCAGCAGGTTAATGTATTAGTATTAGGCTTGTTATAGGTGTAAGAATCATTGTCTGCATGCTTGAGCAGAAAGGTTATCCAGAACTCAGCCTTCTTCAGTAGTTAAGTCATTTCCCCTCTATTCCCCAGCTATTTTATACCATCATTCATCTTGTATCGGTCCCACCTATAAGATAAAATACAAAAGAGAACTTTTTAACTGAAGAAGGAGCTTTCACAGGAAGACATATTGTTAATCACTACATAAATCCCATCAATTAATTGGTTGGATCGCAAGATCTGGAGAACCATTCCACCATTAAACATTGTAGATTCTAATTGGGCCTCAGTGGCGGATTTGGTTCCTACTATTGATTTAAAGGGATTTAGGACCCCTCAACAAGTTCTTTCCTTGGAGATGTGAAATATTCTTCATCCAGGGCATCCTCAAGATATGGAGGTTCTTCACTAATATATTCTTGACCGCTCGCTTTTTTTTTTGGAGGGGGAACTTCGTCAAGGTTTTTATCTTTTGAATCATCCCATTCTTCTCCCTCCACATTCAATTACACTATCTTGGATAAAACACCAAGTTTGGTCATACTTCTCATGTATGTTGGCACATAGTGTTTTTACTCGTAAGTATGCCTTAGAAAGCTCTTCCTCCACTGAGACTTCGAAACATTGCACATACCTCTCCACTATCATTTCATGCTCTTCTCCTCTTTGAGAAAAAAGGTTAATCAATAGATGTGCATCCTCTCAATGATCAACCAATTTCTTGCAAAAATTATGATCCTATGTAATGCTTTCTTTCAACCTTTGGGAGAAGTCTTCCCATTTTTCTTTATAGATTTCTTCTCCTTCAAAGGTTTCCTCTTCTTGAAGGGCCACCTCAAATTCTTGAATGGTATCTTCAGGTGTTTGATAGTTCGGGCCCCGATATTCAAGAAATTTTATAGTGATATGTGTGAGGGAAGATACACTTTTCAGTTTGAGATTTTTTGCAAGCCACACTTGTATCTCGATTGGTATGTTACACAAAAACAAAAGTATCCACACATATTCATGTATCAGCTTTAATATTCTTGTGTATATTATAAATTTTGCAACATAGGTAATAGCCAAGGACCTATCATCATCATTCTTTGGACAATTATCAGTCCATTCTAAGAGCCTGTGATTAGGGTACCCTGGAAGATTATCAACATGAATGAATGGATACCTTTCATGAAAATCCCATGGTGCCATGATTCCATCACTTGAAAATACACAATATCAAAAATTTGAGAGCAGGATGACACCTTAGAATATATCAATGGAGTCGCCATATGATCCACGTGGATCATCAAAGGAAGGTGAGGGAAATACCCTCACTAGATTCGTCAGGTAAACTTGTAATATAAGGGCTTCAGGAAAAAATTTACCAAATATATGTTGTTGAGGAGAATGACTTAATCCTCCCCAAAAATGGCACCAAGATGTTACCGTAGGATTTGTACTTATGCAAATCCAAACACAAGACCCCAAATCTTTTGTAACTATAGAAGATCCTACCACTGTCACCTTAGTAATAACTTCCCTCATTTTAGTGATGGAAGAGGTCCACCACAAGGGAGAATTCCTTGGTGACCTCAAGGGATCAAAGTAGCAAGTATAGTGGCCATGCCTATGACCCCCTCTCTTGATCACTTAAATACTGGTCTAGGTCAAGGTGCTAGAAGAGGTATGAATTTTTTTGAGTACCTACCCGAAACAAGAACACTTTACAGCATATATATGATTATTTACAAGTTCAAATATGCAATTAATACCTCTTTCAGACACTAAACAATATAAGTTGCAATGGTTGATATGAATTTTCAGCAATGAATAGTTATATAATAGTAGTAAATGATTTGTAATGGAAACAACAATTAATGCTCAAAATTGCAACAATTGACCATGAAAACGTGGCACACATCCACTAGAACATTATCCAATTGTTACATGCAATCTTTGAATAGGTTAGGCCACCTTTACAAGAGTGTATGGAAAAATTAGAGTGTTTTGAGGTAGTTGTAGCAAAATCTTGTAACGGTAGCAAGAAGATCAATAAGTTTTCTAAATGTTAGTATTAGTAAAGTTAGTAGAGAGCTTGAGAGAGTTGAGAGAGTGAGTTTATTAACCAATTCACAAAGAGGGCTACTTCCTAGATCAATGCCTTTATTGGGTTATGGAATCTTATAACAGCGAATGCAACTAAGCTTGAATATTGATCTAATTGCAACCAAGAGGTAGGATTCAAACCCTAAGGTGCAAGCATTTTTAGGCCTTAGTATTTGAATCTTGAGGAGAAGGATTTCTAGGGTGCAAACACATTTGGGCCCTAGAAATTGTTCCTCTCTTCTTGTAGCTTCAATTAGGTTAAAGATCAAAATTCTACGGCTAAAATCCTAAAGTGCTATCACTTTAGGGATTTAGGGTTCTAACCCTAGCAAGGATACTTTCATAAATTTTGGAAACAAATTACCTTGTGAGAGGAAGAAGCACTTATGTTCCTCTCTTATAGTTTCACCAAGTAAGACTTATATCATAAAATAGAAAATTCACCATGAAATATTAATAGCATAAAGACAAATTGCAGAAAATTCACTTACTTCATCCAAGAAACCATGAGATAAAACCTTAATTACAAAATTTCTCATCGAAAATCAGCAAAAACCATCCATAAGTGACATTCCAAGCATAGTGCATGAGAGAGAGATAGCCAATGACCCTTAGAGAGAAAAAAAAATCAGAAATAATCTCACAAATGGTGATAAGTTATGATCATAAAATGAAATGTGAGGGTAGAGTTCTTATATGAGGATACCCTAATAGTTTTATCCACAAAATTTGTCAACTACCAAATAGAAATGGGGTTGACCCCTTAATTTTCCTCTAACATAATTCTAAAATACAAAAGTACATCATAAAACCCTAAAAAGGGTGATGCCATGCTCTAAAAAGGTGATTTCATGCTAGGAGAGGGTGACATCATGTTAGGAGAGGGTGACGTCATTCTAGGAGAGGGTGATGTCATGCCTCCAAGGTATACATTGGGACTCCAAATCCCAAGTGCCATGCTCCAAAGGTGAATGAGTGTGAAGTGATGTGTCTCCTCACCCCAATCTATGAAAATCATCTCTAGAACCAAACCCTAGCCAAGAAGATGACATCAAAGGCTAGAGGGTGATTTCAAGGGCCTCCAAAGGCCACGTCCAAGGCTGAGAGGGCTGGAATCATGTCTCCAAGTTATTTCAAAACACTTTTGACCACAAATTCCTCTACTCTCTATGCATAAAACCTTAGGGTGATCTTCCCAGCCTGTGGTCTTCCAGCCCATATGTGTGGCATAATGACCAGAACTGCTCAAACCAAGCCAATGTTTCCATCATCCAAGGTTCTGAGAATGTGAGATCCATTTTCTAAGGGTGGTGAGTCACTAGATGACCCACTTTTATCCATGAAACATGCCAAACTCCTGCAATAAATGCACAATGTCCTAGGTACAATCCTAGGAAGTTCCTCAAGAACCATGACAGGGTCATCCAAAACAAGCCAAAGTATAAAACATGGTTAGCCAAATTTCATACGAAACATTAGTCCTTAAGAGATACAAAGTAAGTTTTAACTTAAGCTATAAACCATGTAAGACAATTCACCTCGTTATCCCCTTCAAGCATCACACCATCCCAGGACCCCTTGTGAGTAATCAAGTTTAAGTATGGGAGGGTCTTCGTCCAACCCTATTATGTGTGACACCTAGAAAAGAAATAAAATAACCCAGATAGATGGATAGGTCCTAAGAGTGACAAGGGAAAATAAAAACCCACCAAGAGTACACGTGAAAATGATGTGGTTTAGGTCTTACTTCATGGCTTATGTTGTTAATCCATCTCTATGATCACCTTTGTGTAGGGTGCCCTTGCTCTTGATTTACCCCATATTTTCATGCCACTTTTTTCCAAATCCCTTTTTTTTCCTTTTTTCTAGTCCATGCTTTCATTTATATTTAAAAATTTGTGGGTCCTTTTTATATAGGGTTTTAAAATATAACATAAATTTTTTGGGATTGGGGCGAGCACTAAAAGAGTAGAGCTCAAGTTGTACTAGATTTCAGTGGTTCTTCTTTGCTATGTTCACTTTCTTTTTTAGCACCATTTTTTTATTCTTTTATAGAAATTGCGAAACAACCTTTGGGCCTTCAACCCCTCTTCTCATGAGAGAATGGACCATAGCCGAAGTTTAGGATGTGTGAAAGTATTTAATATGGAAGTTGTTAAGTATCATCGAGAGAGGAACATTACCCTTGGGAGGGCCCCCTGGTATTACCCCTTTTCCATAGGCGATGACATCATGGGACTAGGGAATAGAATTTGACCACCAAGGTGAAACAAGGCAACTGAAATAATTTCCCAAACCATTGATCCATTATCCAACTTCAACCAAAGATCCTCACCCACATGCCCGAAAAATTAAGCACAACACTTTGCATAAAATAAGGACTAACATACCTCATGGTGACAATATCTTACCATCTCCCATACTTTGGATTGCTTGAATGTGATGAGACTTGGTTAATCTATGGTGGGAGGAAAATAAGGGTGGTTGTTGGGCTACCATATGTGGACATGTTGATAATCATCATCATGATGTAGATCTTATTCTCCATTGTGTTCCTTGAGGCATGATCTCCTCTAGTTACCCCTAGGCATGGGGGGTAACACATAGTATTCATTTTTATCTCCCCTGTGAGGAAAATATGTATACATGTGATCCCATTCACATGCCCAACACTCTATGGGTTGTTTTCTTGGCCTCTTTCCCAAGCACTCTACCATTTTCTGATCACCTTGATATGGATGCCCTTGCTATGTGATTGAGGTATATTCCTTATGAAAGGTGGCTTGAATCCTTTATTCCTTTGATCCATATTTTCTTTCTTCTTGTCATCTCGGGAATTTTGGAAAGTTAATCTTCCTCTATTATGTTGATACAAATACTTATCCTTTCTTATGGATTCTTCTAAATTTATGAGCTCATCAAACTAAATTTTATCCTTGTAGAAGGATGGAAGTCCACTTAGGAACCTCTGAATTTTTACCTTCTCATACCTGATGAAGCTCACATACTTGATAAGTTCGAAGAATTTCCTTTCATATTCATCCATGGTCATGATCCCAAGTTTGAGTTCAAATAAATATTGCATCTTCTTTTCATAATATCGCTCTGACAAGTATTGTTGCTGAAAATATTTCTTGGAATGCTTCCAAGAAACTCTCTTCTCATCAAGGTGCTTAACCTACTTCAGTCGATCCAACCACATAGATGTATTTCCTTGGAGGTGGTATGCTACAATTATGGCTTCTGCATTTGATGATTAATCATGTAACTGTAAATATTCCATCATTCCCAACAACCATGCTTTTGCATCTTCTCCTTTCTTGTTATATCCATTAAATTATGGTGGCTTGATCTTCCTCAAATCCCCTCATAAGATATCTTACCCATGTATCCTCCTCTGATGTTTGATAGGAGAGATACTCGAGATTCTCTCCTACCTTGAACATGGATATGCTCTTTTGGTCAAGTGCCCTGGGGATTGATGATATTGATTCTTGCTAGTACTCCTTGTGTTGGAAAATATTGAACAAGCAACGAATGTGTGTTAATGGTTGTTGTCATTTATGGAAACAGCGGAGATGGCAGGATATGAAGGATAAAACCCCTTGGGGATTCGGACGTAAAAAGCTCAGGAGGAACAGCATTGAAGAAAACACGCGCAGCAAGAGTTTGCAGGGAAGAAGGAAGACAGCGATCCAGTGACCATTGGATCCCATTCAAGTTTCCCGAAAGGCTGCCTACCATCCGATTTGTAGAAGTTGCGAGGGAGATAAGTCATCGGAGATTCGGGAATCGGGACTTTGAAATGTCCAGTTCACTCGATAACGAAAACCCTAAAATCGCGATATGCGATTTCGCGATTTGATCACAGTTGTTAAATCAAGCAGAGATCGGGACCATCCACGTGTAGACAGAAGGCTTCATCGAAGTTTTGGGGATTGGGGTTTCAATATGCAAAGAATACAATGCCTCAAAAATCTCGATTTCGCGATATGCGAAATCCCGACTAAATCTGCACCGTCAGATCAACATGAGATCTAGACCATTGATCTAACTCACGTCGGTAGACCATGTCACCCAGGGACACGTGGCACAACCAGATAATGACAGGTGTCAGGCAGATCTAACACTTCAGGCTCATGCAATTCACGAATCAAAGTGACACATGGCAGGATCTAACACGTGTCAAACCACGTGTGACGTCAGCAGAGGCATCGGCGATCGGAACTTTGATATGTCAAGAACACACTGCAACAGAGACTCTAAAATCGCGATATGCGATTTTGCGATGTAATCTGAGCCGTCGAGCTAGAATTGATCTAGACCGTTGAATCTTTGCATGGAGTATCAAGGATCGAGAATTGGCACTTTTCAATGTCAAAATCTCTTGACAACGGGAAACCCGAAATCGCGATGTGCGATTTCGCGATTCAATCATAACCGTTGAATCCAAAATGCATCTGGACCGTTGATTCTTCTCATCAGAGTTTCGGGGATCGTGAATCGGCACTTTGCAATGTCAAAATCTCTTGACAACGAGAAACCCAAAATCGTGATGTGTGATTTCGTGATTCAATCATAACCGTTGAATCCAAAATGCATCTGGACCGTTGATTCTCCTCATCGGATTTTCGAGGATCGGGATTTCATAATTCAAAGAACAGTGAACATGAAGAACGCCGAAATCCCGATAGAGAGACATAAGTTTGTGGTCATGGAGTGAAGGTCACGTTGACCGGGAGCTAAGCTCATAAGGGCTAGTGTATGAAAGGAGCCATCAGGAATCGGAGAATCGCGAGTCTGGAGGACTTGTGATTTTCTACATCGCAGATGCCGAAATCGCGATGAGTGAAATCCCGATTTGATATGAACCATTGGATCAATTAGTGATCGGAGGGTTGTTGTTCTTCCTCACACATTAACGCTTCAGTTATCAATCAGTTAAGAGAAACGGACTGATGATGAAAAAGGAGTTAGCATTTCAGTTTCCAAGACAGATGTCCCTGTATTACCGACTGGAAGGGGAAGTGGAATCGTCAAGGTAACTTGTATAAAAGAATATGAATGAGACTGAATTAGGTTGGTCGTTCTGTATGAAAAAATGAGTGAACAGTAAGAAAAGGAAAAGAGAAAAGGTGTAGCAGGAAATGAAGCAAATGCACAGAGTGAGACAAAATGGAGAGCAGAAGCATAACAGAAGGATAGAAAGAATAGAACAGAAAGGGTGATGCAGAGCTGACCTGCTAAACAACCAGAAGAATAAAAGAATTGAAGAACACTTTGTTGAAGATCAAATACAAAGAAAGATTGGTAAGAATTGATTTATCTGTGTAATTGTTTGTGTATTCATTATTTCATATTTGAGGGTGCTCGTGAAGTGCTCGGGAGGACTGTTGTCCTCAGAGGTTCAAGTGGGTGCTTGAACACAGGGAGTTGTAGCTTTAATCTGGTTGCAGCCAGAGAAAACAGGGTGGTAGGGTGGTGCAAGGGAGAACTCTTGTTCTCTGTTATACAGGTTGGTGCCTGTATGATTGGAATTTGGTGCTTCCATCCAGTTGATGTTGGAAACTCTCAGGGAGTTGGTGCTTCCTTCTAGTTGGTGCTAGAGAAACCAGGGAGTTGGTGCTTCCTTCTAGTGGGTGCTAGAGAAAAC
>JZKD02S0785467.1:82266-93949 GCA_000966675.3 Picea glauca | reverse complement strand
CTCGTGAAAATCTGTCTCTGTGTGTACTTCATGTGTAACTGATGGTTTTTTATTTTACTGTTCATATGTTGTACATTGTTGATGACCACATGAAGAAAGATTAATAATGTTTTAAAAAGTATAAAATTGTTTAAGCTTATACACAACTGATTCACCCCCCCCCCCTCTCAGTTGTTTTAGTATTTCCAACACCTTGATCGTCTAGATCCTCCATGATCATCCCTCTTATCACGAGATATAGATGCTTCTAATTTCCTTGCACTAGCTTCCTGCTTTATGCCCAAATATTTGTTGACTTTTTTTGCAACATATTTAGGCTTTGTAATATCTCCTCCTAAGATTTCATGATCTTTTCATTATCATCCCTATAGATCTTCATTCTCTTTCGATGATTCTCATAGTTATAGGATCTTGCCCATCTCTTCTTCCATTAAACTCGATCTTAGCATTACCCATGTTGACTTGAATACCTATGATTTATTATTCATGGTTGTAGTACCCTTGAGCATTATCCATATCTCTAGTTCTCGTATAGGAACTAAATTCTTCTTTTCTGTATCTCTAATTCTACAAGAATGTGCATGCAATAATTGTTGTTAGAATTAAGCATATTGCAAAATATTTATCAATCAGATTATAGGTTATTATTTTTTAACACCCCTCTTTCCCCATGTTTGTAAATATAACTATATTGGCAAAGAGACTATGGAAAACTCGATATGTATGAATGTTTGATTTGCTGAACCTTTGTATAAAAGTTCAATGAATGTAATTTTTTTTATCAATAGAAAATGGACAAGTGTTGCATGATTGTTGAAAAAGGGGTTTTCCAAGATAGACCATGGATGCTATGAGAGAAATGGTGAGAGGAACCAGGAATGGTTGAGATAACCCCCACCAAACCAGTGCCTTGCTGGATTTAATTGCTCAGGACCAGAGCAGTCCTCTGACCTAGGAATGAATTAACAGTCAGGTTTGTAGGTGGGAAGACCTCCTCAAGATTTAATGAGGGATGGGGCAGAGCCCCCATATATAAGACCTTCAAACCTAACCATGGACTGGGGATTCGATCCACACGCAATCTTGTTGAGGAAGGCAAGAAAGGAAAGTGTGGTTGATAGTAGGAAGAGGCAGAGAAGCAGAGAGAGCAGAGACTAGAATCTCATGTTCGAGGAAGAACTTAAAGAGGAGTGTGTTTTGGTCGCAGGAAGTGGCTAGCAGGGTTATGATACAAGCTGATAAACGAGTTTGGTGAGTAACTGAGGAAGTACTTAGGCAGACCTCCTTTCTTGGTATAGAGAAAACCTGCTGCCAAGATCTTATGGGAGGATGAGAGTAACCTCTGTCCCTAACTATTGTTGAGCTAGAAGGAAGATTTCCCTCTCAGAGAATTGTGGTCTAGCTTGGGGGTGGATAATGTTAAATCCATTAGGAGTGAATAAGCCTATGGTTGGGTGGAAAAAGGCACCCCTTTCAGCAGTCGCATCACGTCTTCTAGTTCTAATAAGTGTTTTCATACTTTGTGCATTGAAATGGAATAATGAATGAATGCATGTATTTATACGTCTAAGATTAGTCTCTATATTGAATGATCAAACTATGTGTATGGTTTTATCTTCTTGTGAAATTATGCTTCTGATTGATCATCTATATGCCCCAGCTTAGCCCTCGAGGTGTCATGGGACATAAACCTATAGGAGGGGCGAGATAGAAAGTATTGTGTCAATATGTCCCTGTCGGTCTGAAGAGGATATCTTCTTTAGTCTCCTTGTTGTGCAACCGGGATATCATGCCCAATTCCTTAACAACTTTATGAGGAAGAGATTCATGGTGAATTCGCAGGAGTTTAGAAGGACCCATATGACCAACACCTAGGAACCATATGCTAAGACAAAGGGAGCTAAGCCCTTTTAGCTTCGGAGCTCTGGGAGTCTGAGACTTCGAAGTATTTTTGGCCCTAATAGTCACAAACCGGTCAAAGGCGACTGAGAGTTATAGTTACCAACAAGGTTGACCGTTGTTGGGCAGTTTCCCTAGTGGTTATAGAAACATGTCTTATCGACTAAAATGGGATCCAACTCTCCATCGCGAAGTAAGGACAGTCCTAGATCTAGGGAGATCGTAAGAGCCCCGCATAACCGTTCGATCACTCAGAAGGAGGGACTCGTGTAAGGTACTTCAGGGAAGTCCTGCTTCGGGAGAATGGAGTGGCGGTAAAGCCAAAACCCCTAAAGGTATGAGTCGCGAAGAGACCAGGACCGTATATCTAGGGACCCTTCGGGTTCTTTCCTAGTCGTCGAATCTACAACAAGGTCAGCCCGGCGTTGACTACTTCAGGAGATATAGGGGGAGACTCACCTCAAGATCCCCAAAGGCTAAAGTTACGAAGTAACGGAGGCCATGGATCTTGGGGTTCCATGGAAGCACCGTAGCCATAGGATCGAGGGACCGGGAAGGTGATCAGTCGGGTGAAGAAATATTCCAACGTCACCCAGGGTGACGTGGATCCACTTGGATACAACACATGCCACCCAAGGTATGGGCCATGTGTTCTCTCTATCTTGTTACATATACCCTCTAGTAACTAATTGTTTCGTCGATATGGGGGGAGGTGTATTTAGGACCCACCGATAATTTCCATCGCATCTAGTACGTCACTTCGTGAGAGTGGACCCCTTCAGGAGTCTGAGACTTTGGGAATTTGGGCGATTGGTACACAGTGTCATGCGCAAGGTGAAAGGCCTGAATGTCAGAGCCACATGGAGGCATTTTGGGACTCTGGGAGTTCAGGGACTTCGGGCTACATAGGGAAAGCACGTAGTAAGGAAAAGAGGCATTCAGCGCCGAAGTGTCGAAGCACCAAATTTTTGAAGTGTCGAATCCCTCTACAGTTGGTATGTTAGAATAGGGATTGAGTACGTCGTTGGTTTAGTAGGAGGATTTGATTTAAGAGGAACAATGAAATCTGAACATCCCATCCCAAGGAGAGGTACTCAGGGGTTGGTAGTGTTACAAATTGGTATCAGAGCATGGTTACAAAACTTAGCCTTCTTGGGATCATGGATGAGTCATTTAAAAACCATAATTAAAGGAATTTAAGGGTGACACCCTATCTTACTTCTTTCCTAAAAGAGTCTAGTTAAACTTTTACTGAAGAAAAGAATGAAACTTTCTACTGTGTGTATTTAAGAAATATGAATTGTTTGTTGTTCATGAACTAATAGAACATTGGCTAACAGTAATTTTTTTTTCAACACTCAAGCAGTCAGTAAATCGCAGGAAAACTACAAGTTTAAATGATGGTGACACACCATGAATTTGGGGATGACTCCCACAATAGAGATGAAGAATCTGACAAAAGGAGGGTGGTGGAAACCCCTCTAGATCGAGTTGAAACTGGAAGGAGCCTCATGGCTAAATTACAGAGTTGCAAGGCCAACAATGAGAGATTGATAAAGGAGAAAGAAAAACAAATGGAAATTAATACAGTCTTGCTACAGAGCTTATCTGATATACAAAGGCAGTTGCAGCATGGACCTGCAACCAGTCATGTGGATCGAAGACATACAAAGAGAATTCAAATTCCACCTGAGATACGAAAACGTGGTCCCATAAGTGGCCACACTAGGAGGAGTACCTCGAGGAAGGTCTAACCTGGAGGCAGGAGACACTCGTCGAGAGAGTCCTCTGGAGAGGAAATTGGCAACTCCGAGGGATCTTCTAGTAGAAAAACTAGCTCACATTCTCAAAGTAAAGGAAAGAAGTGAAAGCATTCCAAAAGTCATGATCCTGAAGAGTTCAAGAAATCCAAACCACCCTCTTTCGATGCAGCGATTAAGAAATGGGAAGAGTCAGAAGCTTGGTTGCTTAGTTTAAAGAAGTACTTCAGAGTCCATGACTACTCTGAAAACTTGAAGTCTTGAATAGCCATCTTCAACCTAAATGGAAAGGCTTCCATTTGGTGGGAAGACCTTAGGAACATGAAAGGAATCCATGAGAAGGACTTGTCATGGAAACACTTTGAAAAACACTTCAAGAAGAAGTATATGTCAGAGAAATACATTGATGGGAAGACTAAGAAGTTCTATGAACTCAGGCTTGGACATCTCACCATAAAGGAATATGTCAATAAATTTATTGAACTACTAAGGTATGTAACCTACATAAAGGATGAAAAGATAAAAGTGCAATGATTTATTAGTGGGTTACCTCAGTCCTACCGAGACAGTATTGAGTTTGACATGCCAAAGACCTTAGAAGATATTGTCTAGAAGGCAAGGTATTTTTATGAACAGTTCGGGAGTCAGACTAAACCTTGCGAGGACTAGAAGAAGAAGATTGGTCTGGCATTCAAGAAGAAGGGGTTTAAATCCTCAAGATTTAAGAACTATGGGAAGGATTCTAGGATGATCCTTCCTACTAGAAGTGTGTATCAGGAAAATTTCCCCTCCCGGAGTGGAAATAAACCTTTTGGAGAAACCCCAGGGAAGACTGATAACCCAAAGAGGGAACCCTTGAAATGTTGGGATTGTGGAGAAGAACATATGTTGAGGGATTTCCCACACAAACAATAGAATGGTAGGAGATTCTACAACATCCAAGAAGCTACCATAGTCAATGATATGGCTAGGAGCATGCCATGGATTTATGCAGCCTTGGAAAATAAACAAGTTGACCACCAATATTCAGTGGTGGAGATGGAAGGTATGATATCCAACCATCTAGTTTCTATTTTAATTGACCCTGGTTCTAATTTGAGTTATGCAGCTCCTCAGATTGTTGATAAGTGTAAACTGCAACCAGTTAGACACGTTAAACCATGGTTGGTACAACTAGCCACTGGAACCAAAAGAAAGGTAGCAGAGGTCATACCAGCTTTCCAATTCATTATGGATGGATTGCCCACCCAAGTGACCCTTAACATACTTCCCCTAGAACCTTATGACATGTTGGTTGGTATGGACTGGTTAGCCACTTATAAAACCAAGTTGGAATTTTACCATAAAAAAATCGAATGTGAAAATGAAGAAGGGAGGAAAATAACCCTCCAATGGATTCAGAGGCTTGTCTCGGTAAGATGAATATCATCCCTTCAAATGAAAAATTATTACAGAAAGGGATGTCCTCTATATGCAATACAGGTGTTGGAATCTATTGAGTATGAAAAACCAAACCTAGAGGACCACCCCATATTAAGAGAGTATAAATACTTGTTTCCAAAAGAGGTATCAGGTCTACCTTCGAGAAGACACATTGACTTCTCCATAGAAATTGCACCAAGAGAAATGTCAGTGTCTAAAATTCCCTATAGGATGAGTACACTAGAGCTAGTTGAGCTCAAGCTATAGCTAAAGGAGATGATGGACAAAGGATACATCCAACCCAGCATGTCTCCATGGGGAGCACCTGCCTTATTTGTGAAAAATAAATATGGCACACTCTGATTGTGCATAGACTATAGAAAACTCAATAAGAAAACCATATATAAAAAATATCCCTTACCAAGAATCGATAACTCATTTGACCAATTAAGGGGTGCTTCCATTTTCTCAAATATTGAATTAAGGTTTGGATACCATCAAGTCTGAATCAAGGATGAAGACATCCACAAAACAACCTTCAAGACAAGATATGGTCACTATGAATTTGTGGTGGTCCCATTTGGATTAACCAATGCCCCCGCCACTTTTATGTATTTGATGAATAATGTACTCAGCAAATTCCTAGACATATTTGTATTATTTTTCATTGATGATATCCTAATATACTCCAAGAACAAAGAGGATCATGAATAACATCTTAAATTAGTGCTTCAAGTACTAAGAGAGAATCAGCTCTACGCTAAGTTTAGCAAGTGTGACTTTTTCCAAAAGCAAATCCATTACTTAGGCCATGTTGTTTTTGAAGAAGGAGTGGCAGTAAACCTTGACAATATCATATCTATCATGGAATTTCCTACCCCAAAGGATGTATCTAATATCATATCCTTTATGGGATTAGTAGGATACTATAGAAGGTTCATTAAGGGATTTTCCAAAATTGGTTGTCCAATCACTACCCTTTAGAAAAAGAGGGTTAAATTCACTTGGACATCAAAATGTGAAGAAAGATTTCAAGAACTGAAATACCTTCTAACCCATGCACCTGTGCTTAAGATTGCAGACCCTGATAATGACTTCCTTGTGTGTACAGATGTTTGTAAAGAAGGACTCGTAGGAGTCCTTATCCAATATGGGAGTGTAATTTGTTATGAATCCGTAAAATTGAATGAGCATGAAATCAATTATGTGACCCATGATGATCTAGAGTTGGCTGCCATAGTGCATGCTTTAAAAATGTGGAGAAATTACATCCTGGGTAGGATATTTGTACTTATGACAGACCATTGTGGGTTGAGGTACCTGTTTGATCAACCAAAACTCAATGCTAGACAAGCTAGGTGTATGGCCCTCCTTAGTGAGTTTGATTTCAAAATCAAACATGTCAAAGGAATGGAAAATAGGATGGTTGATGCCCATAGCAGAAGTTTGAAATTGATTCACCTGTGAAATGGATGTCAGGGAGAGAGTCAGGAATGCACAAGAAACAGGTGTAGTTTTCAAGACTGTGATGCCATACCTAAAGCAAGAATCCACAGAGCTAAAGTATGAAGTCTATCAGATGCTTGATGAAGGCTTGATGACCTACAGAAACAGATTGTATATTCCAAGTTGTGACGACTTGAAGAGGTTCATAATGGATGAACTAAACAAGAGACCATATATTGGTCATCTAAGTTATCAGAAAATGATCACAACCACTAGGAAACAATTCTATTGGCCTAGATTGAAAAAGGACATATTTGTCTATATAGATAAGTGCCTAGAATTCCAGCAAGTTACAAAAAAACACTGGCACCCGGCAGGGTTGTTGAATCCCCTACCAATTCTAGAATGGAAATGGGAAACCATCTCCATGGATTTCATCACCGGATTACCAAAATCAGTCAAGCATAATTGTAACACCCCAGGTTTTGAACCCCCATTTTAAATAATGTATTGTTACAATGTTGAGAGGCCAAAGTGCCTAGACAATTATTGAAGGGCCAGTATGCCCAAGAAATGTAATGTTTTAATCATTAATAATAATAAACACATCGTTGGATGCTAGACGAACAAGGAATAGAGTTATAGGGGGATATGATTCCATAGGAGATGGAGCTTGAGGGACTAAGTGTTATTCCTATTTTCTTATTACCCTTTTTGTGTAAGAGAGGGGATCGGTTACGTGAACTTCTTGGGGAAGGACAGGAAATGAAATTGCTAAAGAATTAGCCACAGGATAGTTGGTTGTACTGGTCGCTGGTGTGATCCAACCATGACCCGGGGCCTGCATGTCTGAAATGCATTGGCTTGTGCCCTGTTTTTCCAACAAATGTGAGTCCTGAGAGTTCCAGCATTGAGATTCTGGACTAGCTATGTTGGAAGCCCTGGCAGGAAGGAGAAGGACTGCCTGAGGGACTGCGTGGAAAAGAAGGGTGGAGGTCCATTCTCTGGGGTGGCACAGGCTGGGTAGAAATGAGATAGGTACTTGGATTGTTGTGGGTGTCAGGAAACCTATGCGAGCTTGATATATGAATGGTTTGGGAGCCCAAGTACACTCTGGAACCGTCCTTGTGGATTCATATCCCTAGCTCGGGGGTGACATTGTTGTTGAGATTTGGAGCAACGGTGTCTATGGTTGGGTGGAACGTCCTTGGTCTGTAGCCAGTCAGTGTCATCTTTCATAAGGATAAGTTCTCTCTCTGTTGTGGTATCCCTACATGTGTATGAATGTATTTCTTCTATGTAATTTATTTATCATCTACATGTGTATGAATGTATATCCGCTGTGTATATTTAATTATCATTTAACGTAATCTTTATATTATGCATGCTTGTTGGATATTGTTGTGCATGTTGTCAAATCTGTTATCTTATTCATCCTTAATGACTAAAGAAGGTATCTATAAGAGAAATAAGTTTGAGGGTGGGCTTGTAGGTAGCGTACCTGGCCTGTGGGTGGCTGGGTATGTTACAGTTTGGTATCAGAGCTTCTGGTTGAAATATCGGGCCGATATGGGCCAGGTCTGTTGGTCAGAATCTCATGGTCGAGATAGAACTTTGACTGGGAAGTTGAAAATATCATGAGGAATGGCATTGCAGAACCTATGCAAGAGACGGAACGTCATAGAACGTCTGTGAGGGTTCAAAGGATCGTGACCGTTCCTTTTTAATTCAGGAGCGATCGCCACCTTAGGATCGGGGATATCCAGGATCGTTGGATCAGAGGACAGGTAAACAAGGGTCGTCCAATGAAAAGAAAGAAAGGTTAAAGGTCGCAACCGTCAAACCCCCTTGGAGAGAGAGATCAACAGCTAGCAAGAATTGTGGGGAATTGAGTTGCAAGGGAGATAATTCCCAAGGTGGTCTCGCAATCCAAACCATGGTTTCCCTATGGGGTTATGTGTGGGTTACTCCAAACCTCTGATGCATGCCCCTACAAATTGAAAGGCATGTAGTGATGTGACAGGTTAGAGTTCCAACATCAAAACTCCAAATAGCTTAAGTAGTTGGGGACCGTCGATCTATAGAAGGACACGCGTCAATTGATCATGTGCTCCAGGTGAAATAAATCCAGGAAAGAACGAGCGAGGAGAAGTTGAGTTTTGAAACTTTCGAAGCCCGGAGAGCTAGAGACCTGAAGTAAGCAATGATTATCGTATCGTCCAAAGTAGATCCTAATCATCGATCTCCAAGAGGTTACGTGTCAGCAAATTAGTAACTACGGAGGAATCTGTTAAAGAGGATTTTAGTTGAGGTTTGAGCCTCCTGAAGCCTAGAGAGTCGGAGAGTTGGAGCAAACCTAGACCATCTTATCATCCAAGAAGATCTCATTCATTGATCTGTCGAGAGACACGCATCACCAGATCCATGACTTTAGATAAAAGCCAGTGGGTCCAAATAAGTTTGAAATTTGAGATCTTCGAAGTCCGGAGCCCTGAAGAAATCATAGCCATCAGATTGAGGAGGACACGTGGAGTAGATCCATGGACTCTAGGTGAAGACCCAAAGCAAATCTTGGTCGTCTGATCCAGGAGGACACATTGTGACAGACTGGTCAGTTCGAGAATTTGGAGTTCAGGAGAATTGAAAGTGTGCTAGTTTGAAAACTCCTGAAGCCCGAAGAGACAAAGTGATGAGGCACGATTATGTCACCTGGGATGACATGGACACATGGGATGTGTGCCACGTGTCATTAATATTTGGGCATTTGGAACATTGAAAAGTCGATTAGAATGTGACACGTTTCACCCACCTGATTAGGCCACGTGTTTGCTTCCAGTGTTTCACCATGTGGAAACAAATCATGCAGTTCGGAAGACTCGGCACCCTAGAATGGAAAGGTGTGTTAGGTTGCATTGGGTCAAAACTCCTGAAGATCAGAGTATATATCAATTGTTGATTCCAGAGGACATGCGTCGAAGGATCGTCGACTTTGGGTGAAAGCACTCCGAGATAAAATACAGGCGGGAATTTTGAAACTTCTGAAGCCTGAAGCATTGAAATGATTCACAGTCGTTGATATGTGGCAGGAGACCTATTGGGAGATCAAGAACTCCAGGTAAAGGAGGTAAGGGAGGAGGCAAGTGAGAAAAGTTGAGGCTCCTGAAGCGCGGAGTCCCGAAGTGGATCTCAATCGTCGATCGCGGGAGAGGACAAGGATCGTTGATCTGGTCCTGGTTGAAAGTCCTAAAGTCCCGAAGCTCTAGACAAGTGCTTTTCAGCTAAGTGCAGGTTCATGACCATGATCATATGCAGTTCAAAATCTAAGGAAAGGAGGGCTAAGGGCATATTTTGTTGCCTCTGAGACAGAAAAGTGCTACGGGAGGATTTAGTCACAGTTTCTAGTCATGATCACCTGGGGAGGTGGTTTGAAGGAAGCACCTGCGCAGGGTGAAACTCTGTTTCTGCCAAGGGTAAAAGGACACTATTATTTTCGTAGAATGGGGATATAATATCCATGAACAAAAACAAGAAAGAGACCTATAGCATGGTTTGGAAAAAAAATTGCCTATCATATGCATAATTCTAACAAAATGGTCGCTTGCACATTTTGCAGAATTAGGAGGCTTAAGGGCATCATCTCATGATGTGTATTGAGGAAATGGAAGAATGCAAGGGAGCCTCCAGTCATGAAAAGGAGTTCGAAGGATAGAATACCAAATTTGGTAATGCAGAGACAAAGTCCAATGGGCACAAGGGAAAAGCAGAGCAGGAAATGGCAAGAAGCCTAAAGATGGAAGTGCGGAGCTACAAAGAAGACAATGAGAGGTTGATGAGAGAGAAAATCCAGATAAATGCTCAAGTGTTGTAGAGCTTAAATCAGTTGCAGATGCAAACGAATAAGGGATCAAACTCAAGACAAGAGGATGAAGGCAGGTGTCATGAAAGAGGATATGCTTGTGGAAGAGCTGGTTATTCTAGAAGTGCTAGCAGAGCTCATGGATACCACTCACCTCCTTACTCAGGAAGAACGTTTTATGCATCGGATGATCTTGTAAGTAGTCCAGAAGTATCTCCTGTCAGACACCAGAGAAGGAAACAAGAGGTATATTGTTTGCAGGGAGAGTTGAGTCTGGTGGTATGTAGAACATCACATAATTCCTCACGGTTTGAGAGTTATGGCCTTATGAAGTTGGAGGACCCTCATATGTAATCTAGAAGCCCCAAAAGGTCATAGTAATCAAAGTGGTTTAAGAGATTTTAAAAGGTAAATAATAAAGTGAAGTGATGAGTGTATTATAATTCAAATTGAATACAAAATAAATTATTTCAATAATTAATTTAATGGAGAAATTAGAAGTGGACCCAACCCTAAAATAAGGAAAGTGGGCCAAGTGACCTAGAAGATGTTTTTAAGGAAGCTACTTACAGCCGACGCAGAGTATATTGCAGCAGCAGCATGTTGTACACGGGTTCTTTGAATGAAACAAACTTTGACAGATATACAGGTTGAGTATGATGAGCCCATTCCAATATATTGTGATAATACAAGTGCTATCAATATATCAAAAAACCCGTTGATGCACTCCAAGACGAAGCACATTCCAATCAAGTATCACTTTCTATGGGAAAAGGTTGCAGAAAAGAACATCAGAATTGAGTATGTGGGCACAGAAGAACAAGTGGCAGACATCTTTACAAAACCACTTCCATGGGAAGCCTTTGAATATCTTCACAAAAGACTTGGAGTTATTTCTACTCCAAAAATGAATTCTTTTTGAATGCTTATCTTATATGTCTTAGATGTACACGAGGAAGAACCATAAGAGGACAGTCTGTCAGGGGGAGCAGCGCCAGATGGAAAGATACCTTTGTCATTGATGACAAAGGGGGAGAGATTTATCAAATGCAAAGGAAAAAGGCATGGTTCTAGGGGGAGAATATTTATCAGATGCAGAGGACAAAGGCATGGTTCCAGAGGGAGCATGAGTGATATGATTTCAGTATTGCATCAGAGTGTTGCCATCAATGCCAAAGGGGTATCTTCTTGATTAAGGTTGGTTGTCATTGATGTCAACCCTTGAAGAAAGCCCCGTAGCACAAAGGTTTGGGTAATGGACCCAATATTGTTTGATGTAAATATGACTCATTATTTTTTT
>JZKD02S0785467.1:58217-68488 GCA_000966675.3 Picea glauca | reverse complement strand
TATTCAATTCTTTTTGAACGGTCGGTTCCAGTTTAGGGTGCATTTTCCTCAGTTTCTGTTGGAAGGGTAAGGTTTGGGGCTTCATCGGGATGACATGCTGTATGATATTAGGATCAAACGTTTTAATATCATCGTATGTCCATGCAAAGACATCCTTAAATTATTTAAATAATTTAACAAAAGCAGCTTTTTCTTGTCTAGAACATTCCAAGCCTAGATTGATGCACTGAGAATTTTCACTAGTTCCTAAATTGACTTTTTCATAAGACAACGAGGAACTGTTGGTTTTACAATTGACCGTCTTTTTAAATTTATCTTCAAAATCATAAAACTTTTCTAATCTAACTATGGATTTGGGTATAAAATTTACCATGTCCGATAGAGCTTCAGGAGATTTTGGATCAGGTATTACCGTAAAATCGTGCAAATTGTCGTCGTGTGTGTGTGTTCATCTAACACTACTCCTTGAAAGGTTTCTTCCATGTGCATAAAATTAATGATTTGCTTATCATCGTCAAATACTCTCCAGTTTGTGATATTGTCAGGAACAGATGGTTGAAACAATAGCTCGACGGAGAATGCGTTTGGGGACAAGCCTTCTACGGGAAGAAGTTTAGAGGCTACATTAGCTAGTAAATCTGCTTCAGCATTATTTAGTCTAGGAATGGAATTTATATTGAAAGCAGAAAATTTATTCATTAAACTCCATACCTCAGAATGGTAATTTTTCAGATGCGGGGAAAGACAGTGTATAGAGTCTCTTACCTGCCTAACCACTATTTCATAGTCGTCGAATACAACCAGGTTTTGAATGTTCATATCCAGGGATTTTCTGAGACCTTGCAGTAAAGCCTCATATTCTGTAGTATTGTTAGTACATTCAAATTCTAGTCTACAAGCCATTAATGTCTTGTTACCTTCTGGATCGATAATGATGCAGCCTGCTCCAGCTCCTTCTTTAGACTTGGAACCGTCGAAATATAGAGACCAAATTTGGATTCCATCGGGCACATGGGACTGTTGCATAGAAGTTGTTGGTTGCATATATGCTACGATCTCGGACTGTTGTTCTGGATTGTTGATAGGTGAGACCTCAGCCATGAAATTTCTGAAGAAGGTGTCCATCCCTTGGACTTCGGGTGAATCAGTGGAAGGTGTATATGGTTCATTAGGATCGTTCAAATCTGTGACCGTGAACTTAAGGTAAAGCTCACGATTCACTCTGATCTTGTCAGGCTTACCGTTCTCTGGAAGCCATAAGTGAGACCAGTCCGTCGCGAAGTAACCATGCAGCTGCTCCGACCAGTCCCTGCTCAAAAATAGACCTTGCACTTCTGGAATATCCACAACGATTATATCAATAACCTAATGAACCTTTGGGTTAGACGATAATCTTATCAATACATTTTTTAGTTCGCCTATAACTTTAACATTTGTCCGATCAAGTTGTATGATTTTCAAAGTAGATGGTTCCACTTCAGCGTTAATCTTTTGGAAAACAGACCAAGGCATCACATTGGATGACGCTCCTGAGTCCACCATACAATTATGCACATTTCTGTTGAAAATCTCGAAATTTAAAAGAAAAGGAGGTACATTCTTGCGAGTACTAAGAGCAGTAGCCTGTGGATTTTTACTCGCAATTTCTAATGCTACTTTATCTACATTATTTACAGGGGTTACAGGAAGGCTTCCTTTATCTTGAGGATCAGGATTATTTATAGTGGAAGTCTTCTGCGGAACTTTGCTTTGCACAACCTTTTTACCATTGGGACTGCCATTTTTGCCATTCTCTAAAATATTTTGCAACATTTTTTGTAACAGAAATGGAAACTTCAACAACTCATAAATAGAAATGTTAGCCCTTAATTTTTTAAGATCTTCAACAACATCATAATCTAAGTTAGGGATGACATTACTCTGTTTAGTTTCTGCTGATTGAGATGGCTTTGGAGGTGAAGTTGTAGTGTTCTCGGTAGAAGACTTGTTTGTTGTCTTACTCCTAGTGTTACAAGGGTGAACAGTCTCGAAGTTAGCTTGAAAGATGTTGTCCAAGAAGTGTCCAAAGATGTTTGGAGAAGACTCATCTTCTTGAACTGTTTCCTGTTCAACTTCCTCCTTAGGGGTGTCAGGGGGCATCAAGTTATCTTGGGCTTCTAGAATTGTTTAAAGAGCACATTGCAAACTTTCTAGGTTCAAGACTTTAGGGTTTGGATTAGGTCGGTTGGTAGGAAAAGGCTTTCGGAAAGGAGGTTTGTAGGGTCCTTTACTCGAGGAAGCTTCTTCAGTTGACCTTTTTAAGTCTATAACTTGATTTGACATTTTTTGAACAACTTTAATTAAATTTTTCAAATCAGAGTTTTCAGGTTGTGTTTTACTTTGAGTAGGTATGGGGAGGATTTCAATCTTCTTTTTGGAAGAAGAACTTGTTTCAGTTTCGTTGCTACAAGAGTCCTTAAGACTAAGTATGTCTTTTTCAATCTGACTAGCCTCCTCGAAGGCTTCTAACAACGTGACCTTTTTAGATCGTTTAACCCAAATAGTTATACTTTGATGTAAATCTTTAGTGTAGTAAGCTATTACAAGACTCTCATCAAGCATGGAATCTGCAGGGATTCTATTTTTGAGCGTTAAGAATCTTTGATTAAAATCTTTAACTTTTTCTTTTGGGTTCATTTTTAAGCTTGAAAGATCCATGACTAAGACTTCCGGAGGTTTACCATCTCCTAATTTTTCCAAAAAGCATGACTCAAACTTTTACCAAGACACGATGGTATGGGGTTGTTGGGAAAAGTACCAAGTGGATGCATTACCCTCAAAACTATAAGGGAACAACCTATAGACAACGTCTTCATGTTCAACATTGTGGAGCCTAATGGATAACATAAATTTTTTAATATGATCTTCAGCTATCTGTTTGGAATCAGGATCAAACTTAGGAAGCCACTTCTCCGGGTGTTTAGGTAAAGGGTGTTGAGCTCCAGGTACAGCTACAGCAGCCTAGTCCAACCAGGGTCTAGCAGGGTTGTTCTGATTTGCCATTGGGGTAGTGGGTGTGGAAGGCTGAGAAGGTGAATTGCCTTCGTCTGAAGAGGAATTTCCTCCAGAAGATGAAGGAGATGAGGGAGGTGGTGAAGGAGGTATCCCAAATCCTCCTGCAGTAGGA
The DNA here is from genome assembly GCA_000966675.3 of Picea glauca. NCBI lineage: Eukaryota > Viridiplantae > Streptophyta > Pinopsida > Pinales > Pinaceae > Picea > Picea glauca. Next base: position 65,322 of record JZKD02S0785467.1, on the reverse strand, counting down.
TTTAAGTTTGGATCTGTAGGATTCACAGTGAGGTTAGTGTCACCTAATTGTTCTCTGATATAAGAGAAATCCAAAGGTTGACCCCACGGACGATTTGTTTTCTTAAGAGGAGCTAAGGCACTATGTGTTTTAATAAGAGATTGACGAACAATCTCTTGTATGTCACCACCTGTAGGATTAGGGGTTGCTAGCTCAACTGTGGTATGTGGATCGTCGGTTGAAGTAGTTGTTGTTTGAAGGGGAATATTATCATGTGAACGGATTCTAGTCACTCTAGGTGAACGATTAGGGGGGGGAGAAGTCTTGCGACCCCCTCCTGTCATTAATTAAGTCCAGGCCCTCCCTCTAGTGCCATTTGTTGATGGGAAAAAATGACCGTCCATCAACTGAGAGAGTGGAACCGGTCCGAGGTTGTCTAATAACCCAAGCCATTTGGAATGAACCACCCTGACGGGTTTAGCGGCTCCATTGGCCGATCTAAGGTCCTAGGAAAACCAAAGAGAAAACTAATCTAAACTAACTAATCTAACTAAAACAAATAAAACTAATTAACTAAAGAAAAAACAAACTAAACTAACTAACAATAACTAAAATGAACTAATACTAACTAATAAATAAAACGAACTAATCCAACTAATCTAATTAAACCTAACTATTAAAAAAAACTAACTAATCTACTATCTATATATATAAACTACTAACTAATACTATCTAAAATATAACTTATCTACAAAATATACAATATTCACAAAATACAGATTTAAATAAAACCTGGAAAACTCATTCGCAATCTGCCCTAAGACAAAGAAAGGTATTTCTTTTTTTTTATTTTATAATTTTATAAACAAGGAATTAAACTTACTGAAATTAAACAATCTAATAGACTAATTCTACACATATATCTAACTAAACTTATATCTAAACTAAACTACTAATAATATACTAAACAAACAAATGACAAACTGACCTGGAAACGCTCCAAATTTGTCCTGTGTATGATGACTTCGAATCTGGTTAGAGGAAGGAAACTCGCACCGGATGATCCAGAAGCTTCACGTAAACGATAGGCTGCACTGCTCTTTGAGTTGTTTACAGGACAAACAAGACATAAAAAATCATAACAATTATATGATTTATAAATTTCTGCAATAAGGGAAACCTGTTATGCAAAAACTTATACTTAATCATTCAACTTATGAAGAAGAGAAATCTGTCATTCACAAACCGAATCAAGTAATTTCTATGTTTTTTTTTAACACTGGAAGAAATCAGATATGGATTATATTGATTAAATTATATCATTTGCAAAAGACTAAGATAGCTAAACTAGTCATTAACCAAATGCAAATAGATACACATAAACATGAAACAAAATATTGATATTATGAAAAGCTAAAGTTGTAGCAGAACATCAAATTCTGTCTCAGACTGTATTAAAATTCCATATCCTTGTTCTCCCATGAATGAGGATGATCTTATTACAAAAAATAATAAGTATTTATAAGTTATTTCCACAAGGTAAAACCTCCCTGTGGAAAGTATCAAATTGTTTACATAATCTGGGAAAATATTCCCAAGATCAACTAAACTAGGAAACTAAAATGAAAATAACTCATCCAAATATCCTCTAATCTGTCCATCAAATCCCGTGCAATTCGAGTTCACCTGAAAAGGATCCAAATAGACAAGTTAGAAGACTCTTTTATCAATAAAATGATAAAAATTAAATTCCATGGACTAGCTACAGAATCATATGATTCTGTAGCTAGTCAAAATGAGATACAGAATCAGCATCAGAATCGATTCAAAATCTTTAAAACAATTAAATCCAATTATCTTCCAATGATCACTTGAAAACGAATCAAAATGATTTTATCATTCAACATTAAACAGGATCAAAAATGATTCAACCGAACACAGAGATAGGACTACTTTGTTCTTCTGTTACCACAAAATCGGGTCCTCGGAGTCATAATCGAATAGTAATAAGGTTGTTTGATCTCCAATTTGAAATCGATAATCAAACATATCGTATGTGATACGATCCAATCCAACAAAATCATTTTCCACTCGCTATAGCTGTAACGATATAGCAAAAAGATTCAAATCATTTAATCGCATACAAAGATAGAAATACTCTGTTTCGATTATTGTTACAAGTCGGGTAAATGAAATCATACATAACAGCATCATAATCGTTTCTCAGCAAATCGAATGAGATCGTTTTGATATTCAATTGAAAACATAACAAATCGCAAACACTTTGTTATACTTGTCTCATCAACGGGAGAAATCATCGCATCGAACAGGATTATCACGATAATTGTATAACAAAAAATTTAGATTGTGAACGAATTCAAACCAACACTGACACATAACCAAAATCGTAACAGGATCAATCAAACAAAATTTGTCATAGATTTCGATCGTTGATCCTTGCACAGTCAACAGACAGGATCGTTTAATTTTGATCACAATCGTTTCAATCAAACGAATCATAATAGGGTTTGACCAATTCGTTTTACAAATCTAAAATATAGAGCATCAATTATACTCTGAGATCGACTCACAGGACAAACTTGCTAAATTAGATTAAGAGCGGATCGATCTAGCTAATATTTTCACACAGTTGTTATGATTTGAATTCATTTTCTGATTTGGGCACGAATGGTATATGAGTGCATTGTTTTCATCAAAGAAACTGAGTCATTATCCTCGACTTGGAAATATTCAAAGATAAAAAATCACATGACACAGCATCGTAACAAATATCTTCCCGAAAGCGTTTACCAGTCATAGCATACCAATGATAATGAAATCGGATCCGAGCAAAATCGTAACAATCAAACTTAATCAAACCGTTTATTAACTATAGCACACGAATCATAACCAAATCAAATCTGAGCATGATACAAACCAAACTATTAATTTTGTCACCTTAACAAGGCAAGCCAATCAATTAAATTCAAACGAAGATCACTCAAATCCAATCAAAATCTATTGATTTCTATACTGGGAATAATCAAATCGTATATCAAATCAAAATTTCTTTTTATTCAAACCAAAGCTATATATAGCATGCAATATAACAGAGCTATTCAAGGTGTGAACAGAACTGTTTAAAAACTGAATTGCAAACATTATATCAACCTAGATTATTTACAAAACAAAACGATGTGAAATCCATACCTGTGTAGCAACGAGGTTGCTTGCTTATACCAGCTTTGAGTTTACAACAGCCGTGGCTTATTCCACATTTTTAAACAGGATGGAGCCGGTTGTCTTTTGTTTTTTATCTGTCGCTTGTAGCTTGGTATTTTGACTGTTTAGCACTGCAATCTGGTCCTCTAATGACTGAATCTTTGACTGGAGTATTGGAACATCAATATAATATCGCTCTAACCATGGGTTGCATTGATCACAGGGTGACACTATGGGATTAGACAGAGAAGGCGAGGGTTTGGGCGAATGACCGAGGGTTTCACGAGGCAATTCAATACCAGGGTAGTTAGGATCGTCCTTAAGGCAGGGGGGTAGGTTTGATACAAAATAATAAGGGTTTGGCTCAACATGGGGTTTTGTCTTGTTCCTTGCCATCCGTGAAATCAAATGTGCATTTTTTTTCCCTTTAACATTTGCAGTGAGGTTTTCCTTGGGATTTTTGCTCATAGGCTTAACAGTCTCAACACTCTTAGTCACAGTGTGGGGTAAGTCAATAGGAGGTTCGGCCGAGGGTTTAGGCAGAAGGACATGGTAGGGAACTGGGGGTACAACCTTGACCTCACTCACCACAGGTTTGTCAACCTGTGTAGGGTTCGGATCCTCGAAACCATTCCGAGCAACGAAATTTCTCCAAATATCCTCATGCAGACTCAAATGACAGACAACGGTAAGCTTAGCAAGCCCATAATGAAAAAGGCTATTGTCAGCATGGTGTCTTTTGTACTTCTTTGACATTTTAAACAGGCTACGATGCAAATAATAGGGCATATTGAGAGAGTATCCCATAAAAACCATAAGAAAACGCAGGTGGTGGAGGAACACAAGTCTGTATCGACCTTCACAGGTCACAAACTTCTTGATTTTCATCAATAAATCGTGCCAACATTGTTTAAGCATAGTTACGGGCATACCTCTATCACATGAGGTGATTTTGCGCAATTGAAACAACAATGTCCACAGAACTTCCTCGACCTTGCAATTATTAAACCAACGTTGTCCAGAGGTAGATAACCCTGTGGCTGAGCTGATTAACTATTCATCAATCTCTAACTGTACATCACCTACCTTGGCTCGATAGCCATCGAACTTCATGGCAAACTTTTGAGCTACACAAAGGTTAAAACCCTCGAAACGTTCCACGAAGGCAAGCCATCCACTGTCTGCCAAATCTTGGTGGGCATTGTCAAACATTAACAGGGTCTGGTTGCCATTGGGTTCAACTCGCACGACTAGTGCCATGGAGCTGAATGAATGGTAAGGGAAGGGTTTGAATTCATCAACACATAGTAACAGAGTTACCCGAACCAACAGCAATGAATCGAGCCAAAAGGGGTAAGCATAAATGCGTGCATGCGAAGGTGGTGGAGTCTGCCATGCACAATATTCATTACCTAAGTACAACCGCCAAATTCATAGTTGTTCATTCCATAATAATAGTTCAACCATTAATCCATGTGTACAACCAATCAAATCCAATGTGTATACCAATACGCGCCAGCACTATGCCATAGTGTTCAAAACATTCGACGTATAGATCAATACCAAAATCATTACACGCTAATGTACTAATTCATATAATCAAAATTTCAACCAAGGTGCCAAAATGATATTCATATAGTTGACAATCCAATAAGTCATGAAAAGATTAACATAAGGATTATATTATATGTATATAATAAATTCAATCATAACCCCTATGCAGAATCAAAGATCAGGCAAGTGTAAATCCAAATGCTCAATGCCTTACAAACTCAATAAAATCAAGTTATGCAATCAATATAAGAATGTCCAATGAACATAGTTTGAAAGTCCTTCTAGCCACATAACGATAAACAAAAGGTAAGTGCAGTAAGCATATCGATAAAAATATCATGACAGTTCAGATAGTGATCGAAATGTGACCTCGAAAGGAGAAATTTTCATGCTTACAGTCATGAAAACTTAACGAAGACAAATGTGTAAATGTCGCAAGAAATGAAAGTGTCGTCTATTTGAAAAATGCGACAAAAAACTTGATGTTCGCAAGACATAGGTGTAGGCAGCTTATAGGATAATAAAAAAGTGAATTGGCTGCCAACAGACAGGTAAATAAGGAATAGGTTCAAGAGATTGTACTTTCAGACATTGTAGTTAAAGATGAATCCACATATAGAAAGAAAGAAGTCAAATCTCAGAGAGATAATGAATCTACAAATGAAGATGATGATGAATCTACCAATGAAGATGATGATGAATACATATCAGAGCAGGAATTGTTTTGAGCCATCCGGCTTAGAGACTCCCAAGTAATATGAATATTCGATAGGGGGAATCTATGTGATAGTTGTGATAAACAAAAGAACCATCCTTCGAGCAGCTTGCATAGTTTGAGAAAACATATTCAGAGCAATCAGTTAGCAGAAGTACAGTTTGATAGTATAATGATAAATGGGTTAACATTATGGACAGTTGCGCAAGTAGAGTCTTGGAAAATATGGAGAGAGATGGATTTGTAAGAAGACTTAGCAGGTTTTAATAGATAGATGATAGTGGATGACAGCATGGATTCATATATTGGTTCAGAGAGTGGTTCAAAGACAAAGGAACATTATCGTAATGGATGATAATTACACAGGAAATGACTCAAACAATACTAATGGATTACAAATTGACAGATATTTTTGGACATAGGTAGTGCATACATCAGTTCACATTCAAAACAGAGTGATGCTTAGAAACAACGTTGATAAAACTCCCTATGATCTATGGAAAGGAAGACCAGCAAATGTGAAGCACTTCAGATTTTTTGGAAGCAAATGCTACATCAAAAGAGAAGATGGCAAAATGGGAAAGTTTGACTCTCGTACAGAGAAAGGAATACTTGTTGGTTACTCAAGTACAAGGAAAGCATACAAGTGTTACAATCTGGAAAGCATCAACGTAACAATGGATGAAACAAGCAGACCAGAATCAAAGGAAGAAGAAAACAAATCAATGGAACAACTTTTCAAAGAAGAAGATGAAAAAGAAGTAGAAGAGGAAGATGAAGATGAAGAGAATCTGACAGAAGCAAAAGAGCAAGTCCAACAAGTATCTCCAAAGACACCCAGTAAATGAGTACAGAAGAATCATCCTTCAGATCAAATTATCAGGAACAAAAATGCAGGTGTTGAGACTAGAAGAAGAATTTGTTCACCAGAACAAATACACCTAGCACTCTTATCTACAATTGAACCAAACGGTTTTGAAGAAGCCAACAAGGATGAATTTTGGAATAAGGCCATGGATGAAGAATTGGATCAAATAGAGAAAAATGATTCAGACAGTGAAATTGCTATGCAAGTGAGAAAATATATCCAAGTATCTGTGGTAAAAAATTCAACTTGTGGGTCGTTGTATTTTGGGAGCTACACTCTGTGGAAAATAGGGTTTGTGGCCAGTCTTGAAACTAGTCAAAATGAGGTGTTTCGGGTAAAAACGTCATAACTTATTCATAAAAAATCCAAATTCAGTGAGACTGAATGTGTTGGTTAGGGGACAGTCCTTAATATGTTTTTTAATAGTTTTATATCAATTCATAAAACATTTTTTTTCAGGGAACGCTCTACAAGTTCGCTCTCTAGAATAAGCCAAAATTCAGCAAGGTATGCCATTTTTGCTATAACTCATTATCTGAGAGGTTCCAAGTAGCGACACTTGGAGGAATTGCATAAAACACACTGAAGAACATTGTCTATCCATTTCATATCTTAATACATTACAGGTTCAAATTTATGATTACTTCAAGTAAGGGTTGTTGACTAATCCAAAACTAGGCATGTGAGACTAAAGAAAAGTTTGATGAAAATGTTAGTCTCTTGTTTTTAAATTTAAGGAAGGTTTGCAGGAATGTGATCATATACAC
>JZKD02S0785467.1:22745-58167 GCA_000966675.3 Picea glauca | reverse complement strand
TGATGAAATTGATGAGGGCTTTTGGTTGTGGTACATGTTGAGTACATGGTTGAGACAAGTAGTTGATGAGTTGGTGCACATACATGAGGTGTATAGTTGATGATGTTGGTACATACTAATGATTCATAGTTGATGAGTAGTTGACACATGATTCGTAAATACTTGGTACATGGTTGGATGGACTTTTTTATGGTACAGGTTGATTACAGGTTGGTGCATGGTTGATACACTTGTTTATGGTACGGGTTGGTGCATGGTTCATGCACTTCTTTATGGTACAAGTTGATTACAAGTTGGTGCAGGTTGATGCACTTCTTTATGGTACAGTTTGATTACAGGTTGAGGTACAGGTTAATGAATGTTTGATGCATGGTTCAAATTTATTAGTATAGGTTTACAGCGATATATCTCACAGTGATAGTGTGACAGTGGTTTCATCATTCTACTTCTACTTTGGGGTGGAAGGATGGGGCAAGGACGGGTGGTTGTAGCCTCCTTCTGGTTGTAGCCTGAGAACATAGGTGGTTGTAGCCTTCTTCTGGTTGTAGCCAAATAATTGGGGAGTTGTAGCTTCCCTCAGGTTGTAGCTTGAGAAACTAGGGGATTGGAGCCTCCTTATAGTTGCAGTTGGAAAACAAAGGAAGTTGGTGCTTCCAATGAATGTAATTCTTCAAGACATATAAGAAAAATCATTCTGTGGTTTTCTCCCGATTTGGGTTTCCACGTAAAACACTGATGTACTATGTATGGGTATGATTGTTCATTTGTTCATTGCTTATTTATTCTATAGTTGTTGGATGATAATGCTTCATTGATATAACACTTGGATTATATGGTTAAAAAGCAATTAAATTACTCTATTATTGTTTCACCCCCCCTCTCAGTAATCCAACACCTTCAATAGAAATGAGCCAAATAGAGATCATCGAGATCAATATGCTAAATGGGATTTCAAGAAGGAATATTCCTTGGGAAAAAGGGGAAGACCACCAATCCAATTTTGGGGATGCAAAGAAGATCACTTGTACAAGGATTGCCCACATAGAAAGGACAGAGTGAATACTGTGCACAACATCCAAGAGTCTACAACAGTCCAAGATATGGTAAGAATATATGCATCTTTAAATGATCGAAAAGTAGAGTACCAGTACAATATGATCAAGGTGGAAGGTAAGATCATAAATCAGCCTATTGCTATTTTGATTGATTTAGGAGAAATCCATTGTTACATTGATCCTAATATATTAGATAGATTACATTTGGAGAAAAGTAAACTTGGAAAAGAAATTTTGGTTCAGTTAGCCACTGGAACCAAAAGAAGAATCCATGATATGGTCAGAGGTTGTTTCATAAGTCTTAATGGCGTGAATACTAGTACTTATCTAAATATCATACAATTGGGGTCTTATGATGTTCTGATTGGGATGGATTGGTTGGACAAGCATCATGTTGTCCTAGATTTTCATAACAAGACATTTACATGTCTTGATGGAAATGGAAAACAGAGCATTGTGAAAGGAGTTCTAAGACCCATCTCTATAAAGGAGATTTTGGCCTTACAATTGAAAATATGTTTTAGAAAAGAATGTCAACTGTATATAGCTCATGTGGAGGAGCCAGTTGATACAAAGGGGCCAAGCCTCGAATATTTCTTGGTGCTACAGGAATTTGAAGACATATTCCAAGAAATAGTCGGATTACCACCAAGAAGGGAGATAGATTTCTCAATTTATTTAGTGCCAGGATTTTCCCTGATGTCGAAAACACCTTACAAAATGAGCACACCAGAATTAAAAGAATTACAAATGCAGTTGGAAGAATTGTTGAAGAAAGGGTGCATACGTCCAAGTGTTTCACCTTGGGGAGCACCAGTACTTTTTGTCAAAAATAATGATGGAACCTTGAGGCTATGTATTGACTTTCGACAACTGAACAAGTACACTATAAAGAACAGGTATCCTTTACCCTGAATTGATGACTTCTTTGATCAGATAAGAGGAGAAAATATATTTTCAAAGATCTACCTGAGCACAAGATACTATCAGGTAAGAATCAAGGAAGAAGACATTCATAAGACAACCTTTAGGACCAGGTATGGGCATTATGAATTTGTAGTGGTGCCATTTGGACTGACCAATGCACCAGTTATCTTCATGTGCTTAATGAATGGCATATTCAGAAATTATCTGGACAAGTTTGTCATAGTATTCTTGGATGACATACTTATCTATTCTAAATCTGAAGAGGAGCACGAACATCACTTGAGATTGGTATTGCAGGTACTGAGAGAACATCAGTTGTATGTCAAGTTGAGTAAGTGTTCTTTTTATCAAAATCAGATCCATTACTTGGGACACATTATTTCAGAGCAGGGCATAGCAGTAGATCCAAAGGATATTGAAGCCATTAGAGGATGGACAACACCCAAAAATGTGTCAGACATCAGACATTTTATGGGATTAGCCGGCTACTACAGAAGTTTCATAGTAGGGTTCTCTAAGATTTCTCATCCCATCACTTCTTTGCAAAAGAATGGGACTAAATTTGAATGGACACTCAAGTGTGAAAATAATTTTAATCTATTGAAGGAATTACTTACTAGTGCGCCTGTGTTAAAGATTGTTGACCCAAATGAAATTTGTGTGGTATGTACAGACGCTTGTAAGGAAGGACTTGGGGGAGTCCTCACGCAAAATGGACATGTCATTGGATATGAGTACAAAAATATTAAGGAGCATGAGAGGAACTATTCCATGCATGACTTGGAACTTGTTGTCATTGTTCGCACCTTGAGGATGTGGAGGCATTATCTCATGGGGAAGAAATTCGAATTAAGGACAGACCACATTGGCCTGAAGTATATTTTTGGACAGTCGACCTTGAATGCCAGGCAAACAAGATGGCTTGAATTTTTAAGTGAATATGACTTCGATATCAATCATATCAAGGGAAAGGAGAATAAAGTTGTCGATGCACTTAGTAGAAGAGTGCATCTCATGCATGCCACTACTATCAGTATGCATCAGTCAAACTTGAAGAGAATAATTTTAGATGGTCTTGTTACAGATCAGCATTACCTACAGGTAAAGGAAAACTTACAGCAAGGAAATGTACAGTAGAAATTAAAGGACTACGAGATTAAGGAAGATGGATTACTCATGCATAATAATAGAATCTATGTTCCTAGTTTTGGAGAACTGAGGAATTTGGTTCTGAGGGAAATGCATGATGTTCCTTATGTTGGACATCCAGGTTACCAAAAAATAATTACAACAGTAAGAACCCAATTCTTTTTGCTAAGAATGAAGAAGGATGTTGTTGATTACATCGCTTGATGTATCGAATGTCAAAAGTTGAAGGTTGAGCATAGGCACCTAGCGGGTTTCTTGCAACCATTGTCGATCCCAAAGAAGAAATAGGAAGTGGTCACCATGGATTTCATCACAGGATTACCCAAAACAAATAAGCAACATGATTCAATCATGGTGGTAGTTGACAAATTAACAAAGGTTGCTTGTTTTGTGCCAGTGAAGACAATGCATATAGAAGCTAATATTGTAGAGAATTTCATGAAGGAAATTGTCAGGTTGCATGGGATACCTAGGACAATCATCTCGGACAGAGATACGAAGTTTACCTCCAATTTTTGGAGGGGATTGTTTAAACGATTTGGCACAAATATAAACTTTAGCACAGCATATCATCCCTAGACATATGGGAAAACAGAGAGGGTCAATAGAATAATTGAATACATGCTGAGAATGTATGTGATGGATAAGCCATCTAAGTGGGAATATTACTTACACTTGGGTGAGTTTGCATATAACAATGGGAATCAAGATTCATTGAGAATGATCCCATTTGAAGCCTTGTATGGTAGGAAATGCAATACTCTAGTGAGTTGGGACAACCCAGTAGATAGGGTGGTACTTGGGGCGGAGTTTCTCAAGGACATGGAAGACCAGGTGGTCAAGATTAAGCAAAATTTAAAGGCAGCTCAAGATAGACAAAAACTTTATGCAAACAAGAACAAGATAGTTAGAGAATTTAAAGTAGGGGAGCATGTACTTTTGAAAGTGAAGCCCAAGAAAAGCTCTTTGAAATTGGGTAGTTGCACAAATATGGCAGCCAGTTTCTGTGGTCCATTTGAAATATTGGATAGAATAGGGCCAGTTGCATACATGCTTGCATTGCCTGCTTCCATGAATGTGCATAATGTATTTCATTTTTCTTTACTAAATAAATATGTACATGATCCTAACAATGTTATTGATTGGCATCTGATTCAGGTAGAGTCAGAGGGAGACTTTCAGGTTCAGCCAGTGTGGGTATTAGACAGAAAATTTAAAATGCTCTGGAATTGAGTTATAGAACTGGTAAAATTTTAGTGGACCTGTTACAGTCCTGAAGAAGCTACCTGGGAGATGAAGATTCCATGCGGGCATAGTACCTACATATTTTTGAATAAATTTGAGATTTTGATCTATGTTTTGTATGTGCACTGAGGATAGTGCCAAAATAAGGGGGAGGGGATGTAACACCCTAGGTTTTGAACCCCCGTTTTAAATAATGTATTGTTACAATGATAAGAGGCCAGCATGCCCAAACATTTATTGAAGGGCCAGTATTCCCAAGAAATGTAATTCTTTGATCATTAATAATAATAAACACATCACTGGTTGGTAGACGGACAAGGACTAGAGTTATAGGGGGATATGGTTCCACAAGAGAGGGAGCTTGAGGGACTAAGTGTTATTCCTATTTTCTTCATACCCTTTTTGTCTAAGGGAGGGGATCGGTTACATGAACTTCTTGGGGAAGGCCAGGAGGTTCTTGTTATACCCACAAGGTTACTTAAACCCACCTCTGGTCTGATGGGGGGGGTTGTAATATAACAGATATAAAAAGTATGCAAAACAAAAATAAAATGCTAGAAATGGCAGAATAACAACAATATAAACAGAATAATCACCACAATAACACTGAAATGATATAAAAATAACAACATAAATAACACTTTGATTATGAGAGAAATGTTCATGGGCCTCTTCAAGGGGGCAACCTCCAGTTGAGCAGAGCTCTATTACAATAATCTACAAGATAGGGTTCTCATACCCTCAACTCCTATTTATACTAAATATGGCTATCAAAAGAACCATCTAGAGGAAGATCCTTCTAGAAGTGGAAGATTCTATTAGGTCTTCTTACATTCGAATTATTCTATTTTATTGGAAGGCCTTATTAATATTGACCTTTATTACATCTGAATATATTGTTCTACCTATGTGCAGGTTAGGACCCTAACATGTCCTCCCCCTTAAAAACAACATTGTCCTCAAGGCTTGAGATGTGGAAATTGCTGCAAAATGGTAGTTGGTTCCCAAGTGGCATCTGTTGGAGTTGTATCTTTCCACTGGATTAACACTTACTTGATGCTTCTCTGACACAGGCAATGCTCACGTTGGACCAAAACTTCTTGTGGTTATAGCCAAATGGATCCTTCTTTGACTAACTTAGGAAGGTTGGTTTGAATTTGGCACTTAGTTCTGATCACCTTCTTTAAGCAGGAAAAATGAAAAAAAAGATGTAGCTTCGAATGACTGGACAAAGCTAACTGATAGGCCACCTGTCACGCATGCTTGATAACTGTATAAGGACCATAAAATTTGGGCACTAGCTTCTGACAATGCTCGTCCTTGAGGGAATTCTTCTTGTAAGGTTGCAGGTGAAGAAACACTTGATCCCCTTCTTCAAATATACGTTCAGAGCGACCTTGATCTACTTATTGCTTCATGTGATTCTGTGCCATGACCAAATTCTCTTTGAGGGTATGGAGAATAGCCTCTCAAAATTTAAGTGTTTGGTCAACCGCCTGGACCTTCAAGACACCAGGTAAGTATGAGAGAATTGAAGGTGGCTTATGTCCATATATCACTTCAAAAGGAGTCATGTGTGTAGTTGTATGGTATGAAGTGTTGTACCACCATTAAGCTAGGGGTAACCATTGAGCCCACTGATTTTTCTTTTCCAAGGAAAAGCACCTCAAATATGTTTCCAAACACTTGTTGACAACTTCTGTTCGACCATTAGTCTGGGGATGATAAGTTGTACTGAGATGCAAGTGGATGCCTTGTAGCTTGAACAGTTCTTGCCAAAAATTGCTTGTGAAAGTTGGGTCGCAATCAGAAACAATAGAGTGTGGCATGCCATGAAGATTGAAGACTTGATCCATGAAAATTTGAGCCACCATGAATGTTGTAAATGGATATTGAAGAGTGTAGAAATGATCACACTTGGAAAGGCGATCAACAACCACCATGATGACTGATTTATTTCTCGATTTGGGTAAGCCTGTAATAAAATCCATAGAGATGTCCTTCCAAATAGTAGGTGGAATCGGGAGCGGTTGTAGTGTGCTCAGAGATTTGACTGTTTCTCCCTTGTTGCATTGACACACATCACATTCAATGACAAAACTACAAATTTATTGTTTCATACCATCCCATAAAAAAATAATGTTTGACCCTCTCATAAGTTTTGGTGAACCCGGAGTGCCCCACTGTCAGTGTAGCATGAAGCTCAGAAAGTACCATGGATTTAAGCGTTGATTGTTTACTTAAATACAAATGGCCTTTATATCGAAGCTCATCATGGAGCCAAGAGTACCCTGGGGGAGCTGGAGCACTGGACTGCAATTGTTGGATCAGCTGCGAACTTTTGGGATCTTGTAGCCATTCCTGGTGAACGACTTGGAGCCAATTTGGTACAATGAAGGAAAGAGAAAAAAGTGATCCTTCATCTTCATATTTGTGGGAAAGTGCATCCGCAACCACATTTTATTTGCCTTTCTTGTAAATGATCTCATAATCATAGCCAAATGGCTTAGTTACCCATTTTTTTTGCTCGGGGAGGAAATGCGTTGTTCCAGAAAATACTTGAGGCTTTAATGGCCTGTCTTAATTTGGAAGCATTTCCCCAATAGATAAGGGCGCCATAAATCAACGACATGCAGAATAGCCAACATTTCCTTTTCATAGATAGATTTTCCCAGATTTCTTTCAGATATTTGCTTGTTGGTAAAGGCCAAAGGCCGACCCTCTTGCATAAGGACAACACCAATTCCTTTCCCTGAGGCATCACATTCCAAGGCAAAGGTCTTTGTAAAATCAAGAAGGTTCAGGACTGGAGTGGTGCACATGGCCATCTTCAAGGTTTGAAAAGCTTGAGCAACAACTAGAGTCCAAGTGAAAGATTTCTTTTTTAGGAGAGCAGTGAGAGGTGTTGCAATCTTTCTGTAATTCTTAACAAACTTGCGATAATAACTTGTTAAGCCCAGAAATCCACGCAAGATTTTGAGAGTCTTTGGGTAAGGACCATCTTGCATAGCTTCAATATTTTTAGGATCCACCCTGACGCCGTCCTTGCCAACCAGATGACCCAAGTACTCTACTTCTGAGGTGCCAAAAGCACATTTAGACTGTTTTAGGAAAAGTTGGTGCTAAGAGAGTAAATGGAGAACTGAATCCACATGAGCAAGATCTTCCATCTAGGTCTTTCTATAGATGAGGATATCATCAAAGAAAACTAAGGAAAAATGACGAAGAAAAGGACAGAAGACGTGATTCATGAGGCTTTGGAAGGTGGAGGGGGCATTACACAAGCCAAAGGGCATGACCAAAAACTCATAGTGGCCCTCATGAGTTATAAAGGAAGTCTTGGGAATGTCTTCCTCTTTCATACGTATCTGGTGGTAGCCCAAACGAAGATCAAGTTTAGTAAAGAATTGGGCGCCACTCAGTTCATCCAGGAGGTCATCAATGACAGTAGTGGGAAATTTGTCTTTAATGGTAAGTTTGTTGAGGGCATGGAAGTCGGGACACATTCACCAAGAACCTTCTCTCTTCAGGACCATGACCATAGGAGAAGAGTAGGAGCTCGTACTAGGGTGGATAACACCTGCATTAAGGAGTTCCTAGACCATTTTCTAAATTTCATTTTTTTGGGAAAAGGGGTGACAATACGGACGAATATTGGGAGAAAGGATTCTAGGTACAAGGGGAATGGAATGATCATGAAAACCACGTGAAAGAGGGAGTCCTTGGGGAGTGGAAAATACCACTTGATGTTTAGAAAGGATGGCTTGGAGGTCTTGCGGCACCGAGGGTGTTTATGTTGCTTGTATGGCATGGAGTTGATAAATAACACCAGAATGACCCTTTTTTAGCAGTTTTTCCATGTGATGGGAACTAATGATCTCAGGTGAACCAGAGTTGACGCCTTGGAACTTATATTGGTGGCCCTCCTGGTCAAATTGCATGGTTAATTCCTTAAAATCCATGAGAATGGGACCCAAATCCCTTAGCCAGTCTGCACCCAACACAATGTCACAACTGCCCATGTTGATAGCAAACATATGAGATTTCAGGTGGTAGTCACCAATTTGGAGATGCACATTTTCAAAACGCCCTCCACATTTCGTGGAGCCACCATTGGCAATCATGATTTGGAAATTATTGACGTCATGGATGTAGCAATGAGTTTCTTGGGCAATGCAGCGATGAATAAAATTATGGGTGCTTCCACTATCAACTAGAATGATGACCTTCCAATGCTTGATGTAACCGATTAGCTTGAGGGTTTGCGGGGTGGAGAAGCCAGTGAGAGAATTGAGGGAAATGACCAGTTTTACTTCGGGAGGGTCTGAGGGAGGGGTTATGTCGGGGATTTCAGGTGACGTAGACACAAGGGGAGTTTCAATATCCTCTTCCAAAATATCCTCGAAGATGGCCATAAACAGCTTTTGTTCCTTACACTTGTGGCCCGGTAAATATTTTTCATCACAATTATAACAAAGGCCTTTGAGTTGGCATTCATCCATTTCATCCTTGGTCAATTTTTGGATCTTTAGTGGAGCGGAGGGAGTAGTGGGATTTACTGGTTTAGGGCGAGGGATAAAGGAGGGTTTCTGGTTTTTAGAAGATACAACTTGTTGTGCTTCTTTAGCTCTTTTAGTAGCCCCCACCCAACTTTGAGGCCGAGCCATGAGGACATGGGCCCGAATCTCATCCTTGAGGCCACTAATAAAACATTTTCAGACAAATGCATCAGACATGCCCTCTATCCGAAAAGCCAGGCACTCAAAGGAAGATATAAAGTCTTCCATTGTTCCTTATTTTTTCAACTTTGTCAAACGGCCCAAATGGTTGGTGTCAGTGTCAAAGCGTTCATAAAGCTCAGCCAAAAAGTGTGTCCAAGCAATATGCCCTTGACGAGAAGTTTTTCTCCATTGCCACCATTGCCAACGTTCTTGATCTAGATGGAGAACACCATACCGGAGTTTGGCCAAGTCATCTATAATGTTGTATAAAGAGAAATAATGTTTCATTTGTGTTACCCAACTAGTGGGGTCCGAGCCATCAAATTTGGTCACATCCACCCATGGAAGGCGTAGGTCACGTTGAAAGTGATGGTTCTGAAAGTAATGGGAATAATAGGAATGTTCACCTTCAATATGTGGAATTCGGGAAGAGGAAGGGTTATCTGTAGGGATGTGCAGTTTGGTGCAGAGTGTCAAAAAGACAGATTCAAGTTGGGTGGTGAGGTATTGTTTGATTTTCTCCATTGAGGAATACATCGTTGTATTGATGGCGACAAAATTGGCACTGAGTTGTTTCACTTTTTGTTGGGTCTCAATGAGGCCTGATTTCAAGGTGTTGAAGCAAGCTTCCAAGCCTTGGCTATGGGTATGGGCCATGAGGATGGGGGAACTGAAAAGGGGTGGGCAGGGTCAAAAAATTTATCGAAAAATGATATGTATGAATGTGATAAGTGCAAAGAGATGAATCCAATGGAATAGGTCTCAAATAATGGTGAAAAAAATTCCAGTCTTTTTTTTTTTTTTTCAACCTGAGGAGTTATACTTCGGTCTAAAGAATACTGTAAAAATAAAAGGACCAAATGCTTAACCAGAAAGAAATGTGTATTTACTTGGCAACCCGAACACAATTGTGTGGCAATAGATCTTGTATGTTTTAATTTGTTTATGTTTATGTCCCCAAGGGTTAGGTATTCAAGGGTTCTATAGACAAGGGTTTACCATGTGCTATAGCTATCTGATATACGTGTGGGGTCCAACAGTAGTACTCAGCCCAATATCTCAGGGCACTAACTAAGGAGGATAGACCGTACCCTTAGTCGTACTACCCGACTACCTAGGTACTAGAGAGTATCTTCCTGAGTGTTGTTCTCGGTGGCACTATAGCAGTGATGGGACCGATCAGTTTATCTAAAGAGGGATTTAGGAAATCTAGGTTGATCCGTACACAGGTGTTGTCTGATGCGCTACCACTCGAAGGGGTACCAAGAGAGGTTACAAGGGTGGCCAACAGATGTGCGCTTGATAACCACTTGTATTTCCTGTGTGTATGAATCCCTCAACCACGGGTTTATGTGCATAATGATGGATCTTTGTGGCTTAAAGATGTCGGAATACGTCTCTACCCTAAAAAAAATTACTCACAATTTCTACCAAGGAAAGTGCTCTGATACCACTTGTAATATACCATATATAAAAAATATGCAGAACAGAAATAAAATGCTAGAAATGGCATAATAATCACCACAATAACACTGAAATGATATAAGAATAAAAAAAAAATAACACTTTGATTCTGAGAGAAATGTTCACAGGCCTCTTCGAGGGGGAAACCTCCAGTCGAGCAGAGCTCTGTTACAATAATATCCAAGCTAGGGTTCTCATACCCTCGACTCCTATTTATACTAAATATGTCTATCAAAAGAAACATCTAGAGGAATATCCTTCTAGAAGCGGAAGCTTCTATTAGGTCTTCTTACATTCGCCTTATTCTATTTTATTGCAAGGCCTTATTAATATTGACCTTTATTACATCCGAATATATTGTTCTACCTATGTGCGGGTTCGGACCCTAACAGGTTTGGACTGATGACTTGGTCGTTGATTTCTCGTTCACTCACTCATTATTCCCTCACACACTCCCATGCACTCCCTAACCCATTCATCGACCCATTCTCACCTGCGTCTTGGTTGGCAAAGTGAAAGGAAACGGAGCTGCTGAAGAATTAGCCATGGGATAGTTGGTTGTAGTGGTCACTGGTGTGATCCAACCGTGACCTGGGGCCTGCATGTCTAAAATGAATTAGCATGTGCCCTATTTTTCCCACAACTGTGAGTCCTAAGAGTTCTAGCATTGAGATTTTGGACCGGCTGTTTTGGAAGACCTGGAAGGAAGGAGAAGGATTGCCTAAGGGACTGCGTGGAAGAGAAGGGTGGAGGTCCATTCTCTCGGGTGGCATAGGCTGGGTAGAAGTGAGTTAGGTATTTATATTGTTGTGGGTGTCAGGAAAACTGTGAGAGCTTGAGAGTTGAATGGTTTGGGAACCCAAGTACACTCTGGAACCGTCCTTGTGGATTCATAGCCCTGGCTCGGGGGTGACACTGTTGTTGAGATTTGGAGCAGCAGTGTCTACAGTTGGGTGGAACGTCGTTGGTCTATAGCCATTCGATGTCATCTTTCATAAAGATAAGTTCTCTCTCTGTCGTGATATCCCTACATGTGTATGAATGTATTTATGTTGTGTAATTTAATTATCATCTACATGTGTATGAATGTATTTCCGTTGTGTATATTTAATTATCGTTTAACGTAAACTTTAGATTATGCATGCTTGTTGGATATTGTTTTGCATGTTCTCAAATTTGTTATCTTATTCATCCTTAATGAATAAAGAAGGTATCTGTAAGAGAAAGAAGTCTAAGGGCAGGCTTGCAGGTAGCGTACCCGGCCTGTGGGCGGCTGGGTATGTTACAAAAATGATGCCATCATGGTAGTGGTGGAAAAATTGAGCAATTTTTATCACTTCGTTCCTATCAAGTCAACTTGCAAGGAAATATATATTGCCAACATCTTCATGAAGGAGATATTTAGACTGCATGGGATTCCTAGGAAGATTATATCTGACAAAGACACAAAATTTACTTCAAGCTTTTTGAAATCCTTAATGGTTGGTCTTGAGTCTAAATTGTTGTTTAGCATAGCCTATCACCCTCAAATGGATGGAAAAACAGAAAGAGTAAACCAAATGTTAGAAGACATGCTAAGGATGCATGTAATGCATCATCCTAAGAAGTGGGAAAACTACCTTCCACTGGTAGAGTTTTCCTACAACAACGGTTATCAAGAGTCATTGAAGATGAGCCCTTTTGAATCCCTCTATGGTAGAAAGTGCAATATTCCAATCAGCTGGAGTAATATAATGGATATAATTACAATCGGACCCTACGTGATGAAATAAATGGAACATCAAATGATTCAGATAAAGAAAAATCTGAAAATTTTCTTAGGATAGACAGAAGAGTTACACCAACAGAAAGAGGACTCCCAGAGAGTTCAAGACTAGAGACCATGTATATCTCAGGTTTAGGCTCGGGAAGAGTTCCTTAAGAATGGGAGCTTGTTCCAAGCTGGCACCCTGGTATTGTGGACCCTTTGAAATCTTGGATAGAGTGGGACCTGTAGCCTATAGGCTAGAACTCCCTCCCACAGTGAAGGCACGTAATTTTTTCCATGTTTCATTATTGAAGAAGTATATACATGATTCTAATCATATAACTGACTGGTCTTTGATTCAGGTAGAGATGGAGGGAGAGTTCCTTTCGGAACCTCAATACAAACTAGACAGGAAGGAAACCTCACTTAGGAACAGAACCATTGAACAGGTCAAGGTGTAGTGGAAACACTTTGGCCCAAATGAGGCTACGTCTTCTAGTTCTAATAAATGTTTTCATACTTTGTGCATTGAAATGGAATAATGAATGAATCCATGTATTTATACATCTAATATTAGTCTTTGTATTGAATGATCAAACTATTTGTATTATTTTATCTTATTGTGAACTTATGCTTCTGATTGATCGTCTATATGCCCCAGCTTAACCCTCGAGGTGTCGTGGGATGTAAACCTGAAGGAGGGCTGAGATCGAAAGCATTGTGTCAATATAGCCCTGTCAGTCTAAAAAGGATATATTCTTTAGACTCCTTGTTGTGCGACCAGGATATCATGCCCAAGTCCTTAACAACTTTATAAGGAAGATATTTGTGGTTAATTCATGGGAGTTTAGAAGGACCCATATGACCAACACCTAGGAACCCTATGCTAATCCTAAGGGACCTAAGCCCTTCTGACTTCGGAGATTCAGGATTCTGGGACTTCAGAATATTGTTGGCCCTAATAGTCACAAACTGTTTGAAGGTGACCAAGAGTTACAGTTACCAGCAAGGTTGACTAGCGTTGGGCAGTTTCCCTAGTGGTTAGAGAAACTTGTCTTACCGACTAAATCGGGAACCAAGTCTCCATCGCGAAGTAAGGAGAGTTGTGGATCTGGGAAGATTGTAGAAGCCTCGCATAACCGTCTGATCTCTCAGAAGGAGAGACCTGTGTACGGTACTTCATCGAAGTCATGCATTGGGAGAATGGAGTGGTGGTAAATCCAAAACCCTCAAAGGTTGGAGCCGCGAAGTGACCAGGACCGTAGATCTAGGGACCCTTTGGATTCTTTCCTAGCCATCGGATATACGACAAAGTCATCCCGGCATTGACTACTTCAGGGGAAATAGGGGGAGACTCACCTCAAGATCCATGAAGGCCGAAGTCACAAAGTAATAGAGGCCATGGATATAGGGGTTGTGTGGAGGCACCATATCCATAGGATAGAGGGACCTAGAAGGTGATCAGTCGGGCGAAGCAATATTCCAATGTCACCCAGCGTGACGTGGATCCACTTGGATACAACACGAGCCACCCTAGGTATGGGCCATGTGTCCTCTCTGTTGTAATGTCCCCCACCTCTTGATGAATATGTTTGGAAAGACTTAGTGGCCTAGTCATCCCCACTAGGCCATAGTCTCATGCAGCATGGGGAAAGGTCAGCTAACTCAATGTTATATTTTGAAGTTGACTTGGAAAAAGGTAAAAAGGGTAAAAAGGTAACTCAGTGAAGAATTAGAATGTTGGAGGTTGAGTTAGGAGTTGAACCTAGGGTTTAACTAACTCAATAGAGAAATAGAATGGAAGTATAAAGGAAAGGCTAGGGTGCATCTCTCACTCATCTTGGATATTATTGCATTTGGTTGTTAAGCTCTTGAGCACACAGTTTTGAAGGTTTTGAGATTACAAACCCTAAAGAAAAACTCACTGGTGAAATATTCCACTCACCTTGTTCCAAGTTTGGTCTCAGGGATGAAATACTCCACCCACACCATTCTATAGTCTTCACAGGTTCTATCATCGATCCAGGAGGGTAGCAGGGTCATATCCTTGGGGGTTTTCTAGCAGGGGCGCATCATTTTCCTGAAGAAGAGTTTGATCCAGCCTTGTGACAGGGTCTAGTGACATTCTAGCATTTGGGTATTACTTGCAGGGCCTTGTTCATCAGTTTGGGAGCATATTTGGAGAGCTACTTTGGCCAGATTATTATCTACATCTCTGGGACGGTTTTGAAAGGAGGGCACGACTGTGATTTAGGTATTGTCAGTTTCAGAGGGTTACACCTCGTATCTGACCCTGAGACTTCTCTCAGTGGCTTGTGGTAGCCTGATCTATCTTTCTAGGGAGTTTCATGGAATTTGGAGGCCTCCTTCTTCAGGGTCGAATTATTGGGCACTTCAGGTTTTCAGAAGGGTGCAGTCTTGATTAGGGTTTCAAAAATTTGGAGGAGTAATACTTGTCATATCGAATTCAGACTTCAGGGAGGGGCTCCCCTTTCCCCAATTTATCTTTTTATGGATTTTGGCATCATTTGGAGTTGTCCTTCAACTGGGCTGAAATCTTGGCCTTCTCATCTATTCAGTAGGACGTGCCAGCAGCCAGGGGGGTTGGACGTGACCCTGGTTATTATTGTATCTGATATTCATTATATATTCAGCCTTTGGAGGCTTATTTTGTATTTTTAGAAGCATTTTGTAGCAACTCGTGTATTCTCTCTTGGATCATTATGATGTTATTCCATATCTGCATCCATTTTGTATCAGGTTCTTGTTTTTCATAATAATAAAGGTCAAATCTATACTTTTTGGTTCCATATCTTGTGTACTGATTAGATCTTGTGTTTGCATTCAGTTTATCTTCATATCTGTTCTTAATAGCTAAATATAACCCTAAGGCCGAAACTTGAGAGGCCAACTTGCAAACAGACACAAACAAACAAGTAAATCAGTTGTCAGTTAGTGTTCCAAGAGAAAAATAATTGGCTTGGGAACATCACAGTTGTATCAGAGATCTGATCCTCCCATCATGTGAGGATTAGAGCATGTATAAATTCAGTGGAATTTATATGGGCCAAAGGAGGAAACAGACATAGGAGGCAGAAGTCAATATGGATGTTCAGGTGAGGACAGTGAGCCACAGGGCTTGGCAATCATAGCACAGGAACTCCATAAATCCATAAACAATACGGAGAGTACATTAGTCAACCACTTACAGGAAAAACAGGAGGCAAACTGTAGGGGGCAGGCCAAAATATCTGAGACCTTAAGGAAGGTATATGAAAACTAGACAAGGATAGCAAAGATGTTTATGGCAATGAATCACAGGGGGGAAGGCCTAGAATCCTATGCCAATAAGGAAACTAGTGGATCTCATGCAGGAAACAGGTATCAGTAGGAACACATTCCCTATCATCATTCTGAGGGAATCCATGGAGGGGAAGAACCACAGGGACAGACAGGTAGAAGGGATACTCCTATACCATACTTACCCACATTCACAGATGATCCCACACAACTTAACCACATATATGATTTTTATGAGTTGTTTGAGTAATATTCTAGGGAATACAACTCACTGAATTTGACAATTTAGAGGCAGATCACCCTAGATTAGTACTGTGGAATCAAATTCAGAAACAAGCCCAGGCCGTACCATAGGAGAAACTATGAGTTTGAGCGCAGGGCTGGGAAGATGGAGATTCCATACTTTAATGGGTCGGGCAAGATGGCTGCACAGGCATGGGTACAGAAACTAGACACTTACCTACAGCTTAACCCTATGAGGAGATGGAGGCCATCAAGTTTTCCACCATGTACCTGGATGGAAAATCTCATGAATGGTGGTATCATGGATTGACCACACTGGGCCACAATCAGATAGTAGCATACACATAGTTCACTCAGAGGCTCATTTACAGGTTTGATCAGGGGGACCCAGAGCTACATTTCAAGGAACTCACACAGCTTAGACAGACAAGCGCACCAGAGGTGTATATTGAGGAGTTCCATAGGCTAGCAGTCATGGTACATGACGTGTCAAGGCATAGGCTTATGATTCTCTTCACCGAGGGATTGATGGAACCCTTGAAGGGTTGGGTTAAGTATTCCAAGCCTACCAACCTATAGGATGATATTTGGAGGACGATAGATCTAGGTCCAATTGCCAAACCAAAATTTGTGCCTAGACCACCTCTTAATACTGTAGAAAGAGACCAAAGACCTCCGATAAACCCAGGAGGAAGATACCCAAGGGGGTTTGACATGGGAAGAGGTAGGATGGAAGAGAATACTAGAAGGGAACTAAGAAGGAAATAGTTATGCTACACATGCAAAGATCCATGGAACCCATCCCACAAATGCATGGGTCGTGGCCAAGTTCTTTACATAGAGGTGACATCAGACAATAAAGAGGATGGGGATTTCGGCCACATCCAAAACATGGAGGTAGACACAACCAAAACTGTAGAGGAGGAGGCTACAGGTCACGACAGTACGGAAGAGGAGAGATCTACTTTGGCATCCATCAGTGGAGTGCTAGAGTACAACACCTTCAGGATGAGAGGAGTCTTGCAGAGGCAGAAGGTGTCAGTGCTAATTGATGGGGGAGCCTCCCACAACTTCATTAACTCGACATTGCTACAAAGGAGGCATATACCGACAATTGAGTTTGAAGGAATCAAGGTGGATGTAGTAGGAGGAAGCACCATTCCATGCAATTGATACATTCTATGGATGAAGCTTACACTGGGTAGGCATGATCTAGTGCAGGACGTTTATGTGATGGACCTCCCGAATACAAACATAATCCTGGGAGTATAGTGGCTAAGTGCATTGGAGCCTATCACCGCCAACTAAAATATCATAGATATGTCTTTCACTAAGGAGATTGGAATAAATTTAGTCCTCCAAGGCATGATAGGAAACACAGCCAAGGTAGTCACAGCAAAGCAGATGGAGGCCATTTTCAGGAGAGAATAGATCGTGTATGTTGTGGAGTGCAAGATTTTGACACATGTGGACAAAAAGGGGAAGATTCACTATGCACCATAGATTCACAGGATCATTGACAAACACAGTAAGGTGTTTGGACCTATCCCACCAGGTGTGCCACCAAACAGGGGATTTCAGCATATCATTGAGTTGGAGGAAGGAGCAAATCCAGTCATCACCACGCCTTACAGACACCCAAAGAATACAAGGATGTAGAGAAGGAAATCAAAGCGCTCTTAGATATGGGGCACATTAGTCCAAGTTCCAGCCATTTTTCCTCTTCAGTGGTGTTGGTCAAGAAGAAGGATGGAACCATGCGCATGTGCATTGACTTCAGGGCACTAAACAAGAAGACTATCAAAAACCGGTATCCCATTCTGAGGATTGATGAGCTATTGGACGATCTTAATGGGGTTGTTTATTTCACCAAGATTAACTTGCACTCTGGTTACCATAAAATCAAAATGAGGGAGGAGGACATCCCAAAAACTGCTTTTAGATGTCACTGCAGCCATTATGAATTCTTAGTGATGCCATTTGGTTTAACCAATACCCCAGCCACAGTCCAGTCATGTATGAACCATGTCTTCAACAAATAGTTGAGGAAGCATTTTCTTGTATTCTTTGATGACTTTCTAATCTATAGCAAGACGTGGGAGGAACACCTTCAGCATGTGGAACAGATCTTGACTATCATGGAGGATCAATCCTTGTATGCCAAGGAGTCCAAATGTGAATTTGGAATGATAGAGGTCCTCTACTAGGGACACATTATTGGAGTTAAAGAAGTACAGGTACATCAGGATAAGATTCATACCATAGTTGAGTGACCCACACCTAAAACCTTTATAGAGTTGAGGGGATTTCTGGGCATTTGCAACTATTACAAGAGATTTGTCAAAGTGTTCTCCCAACTTTTTGTACCTTCGATCGATCTAACAAAGAAAGGGGCCTTTAGATGGAGTGAAGAGGCCCAAGCCAAGTTCGATAGAATGAAGAAAGTAATGAGCACATTCCCTGTGTTAGAATTACCATATTTCGTCCAACCCTTCACATTGGAGTGTGATGCCTCTGGAGAAGGCATTGGGGTCGTACTAATGCAGAATAGGCACCCTCTTGCCTATGAGAGCCGAAAATTGAGGGGTCATGAATTACTTTACACCATCTACGACAAAGATATGTTGTCTATAATGCACGCCTTGTCCAAATTCAGGCAATACTTGGTAGGTGTTAGATTTGTGGTGAAGTCGGATCACAACAGCCTTAAGTACTTCTTGGAACAGAAGGACTTAAATGAGAGGTAGCAAAAGCGGGTCACAAAGATATAGGCCTATGACTTTGACATTGAATTTGTCAAAGGGAAAAATAATGTAGTTGCAGATGCATTATCCAGGAGGCCATCGGTTTATGCCATGAGAGATGCATCAGTTGACTGGAAGGACCACCTCTTGATGGAATATTCCAAAAATCAGTTCACTTATCAGGTGTTGGATGGGAAAACACAGGATGATAATTTCAGATTCATAGATGATGTCATCTATTACAAGGGTTGAATATTATTGGTTCCTGAGTCGGCATTCAAGGCCAAGATATTATAGGCATGTCATGATTCACTGATGGCAAGACATACAAGAAAGTAATGGAAAGGTTCTCATGGAAGGGCCTCAAAGAGGATGTGATGAATCACATCAAGGAGTGTACTACTTGTCAGAAAAATAAGGATGAGCACACTCATCGAGCAGAAATGCTACAACCTCTACCCATCCCAGAGCACAAATGGGAGAGCATATCCATGGACTTCATCACAGGGTTTCCCAGGGCACAGGGTAAGGATTGTATCTTCATAGTGGTGGTCAGGTTGACTAAATTTGCACACTTCTTCTCTATTTCTATAGACTTTAGTGCAGCATAGGTGGTCGAATTATTATTCAGAGAGATCTTTAGACTACATGGTCTCCCCAAAACCATTGTTAGTGATAGGGATAGCCTATTTATGAGCACGTTTTGGCAGGAGTTATTCAGGTTGGTTGGTATGTCCTTGAGCCCTGGCACTAGTTATCATTCTCACACTGATGGGTAGACCGAAATAGTCAACAAATGGGTGGAATTCTACCTCGGGAATTATGTAGCAAGGCATCAGAAGGCATGGGTGAGATGGTTACACTTGAGGGGATATTTTTATAACACCACCTATCACATGTCCATATGCATGACTCCATTCGGGGAATTGTACAGTTATGACCCACTCTCCTTTGTAGAGATTTCTTTTGGTGATCATAGAGCCCCGATGGTACAGAATTGGGTGCAGCAAAGTCAGGACATCCTCAGAGAGTTGAAGGATCGTCTACAGAGGGAAAAAAATCAGTAGAAGGTCCAAGCAGACAAACACCGGGTAGACATACTTTTGAGGTTGGTGAATTGGTCTACCTAAGGCTCCAACCATACAAACATGCTTTAATCAAAAGGAGTGGAGTGGAAAAGCTTCAACCTCAGTTCTTTGGACCCTACAGGATCAGCAGGAGGGTAGGGGTCGTGGCTTATGAGCTGGAGCTCCCACAGGGTAGCAAGATACACAATTTTTCCACGTGTCATGCCTGAAGAGGTCCATCGGCCAACAAATCACCCCACTTGAGGCACTGCCACCTCTAAATGAAGAGGGGCAATTGGTATTAGTGTCAGAGGAAATATTGGAGGTTCAGGAGAAGAAAATATGGAGGAGAAGCATCAGAGAATACTTAATCAAGTGGAAGGATTTTCCTATTGAAGATGACGCGTGGGAGAATGAACATGTGATACGGGAAACAGGTTTGGAATTGCTTGTGAGAAAGCAATTTCTAGTAGGGGAGACTGTAATGTCCCCCACCTCTTGATGAAGAGGTTTGGACAGACTTGGTGGACTAGTCAACCCCACTAGACCATAGTCTCATGCGGCATGGGGAAAGGTCAGCTAACTCAATGTTATATTTTGAAGTTGACTTGGAAAAAGGTAAAAAGGGTAAAAAGGTAACTCAATGAAGAATTAGAACGCTGGAGGTTGAGTTAGGAGTTAAACCTAGGGGTTAAATAACTCAACAGATAAATAGAATGGAAGTATAAAGGAAAGGTTAGGGCACACCTCTCACTCATCTTGGGTATTATTGCATTTGGTTGTTGAGCTCTTGAGCACATAGTTTTGAGGGTTTTAAGATTATAAACCCTAGAGAACAACTCAGTGGTGAAAGATTCCACTCACCTTGTTCCAAGTTTGGTCTCAGGGATGAAATACTCCACCCACACCATTCTATAGTCTTCACAAGTTCCATCATCGATTCAAGAGGGCAGCAGGGTTGTACCCTTGGGAGTTTTCCAGAAGGGGCGCATCATTTCATGAAGAAGAGTTTGATCCAGCCTTGTGACAGGGTCTAGTGACATTCTAACATTTGGGTATTACTTGTAGGGCCTTGTTCATCAGTTTGGGAGCATTTTTGGAGAGTTACTTCGGCCATATTATTATCTATAGCTCTGGGAAAGTTTTGAGAGAAGGAGGACGCAACTGTGATTCATATATTGTCAATTTAAGGGGGTTACACATCAAATCTGACCCTGAGACTTATCCTAGTGGCTTGTGGCAACCCGATCTATCTTTCTAGGGATTTTCAGGGGATTTCGAGGCATTGTTCATTAGGAATGAATTATTGGGCACTTCAAGGTTTGAGGAGGGCGCAGTCTTGATTAGGGTTTCAGCAGTTTGGAGGGGTAATACTTGGCATATGGACTTCAGAATTAAGGGAGGGGCTCCCCTTGCCCCGATCTAACTTTCTGTGGAGTTTGGCATCATTTGGAGTTCTCCTTCAGCTGGGCCAAAATCTTGGCCTTCTCATCTATTCAGCAGGACGTGCCAGCAGCCAGGGGGGTTGGACATGACCCTGGTTCTTATTGTATCTAGTCTTTATTATATATTCAGCCTTTGGAGGCTTATTTTGTATTTCCAAGAGCATTTTGTATCAGCTCATATATTCTCTCTTGGAGCCTTCTGATGTTATTCTGGATCTGCATCTATTTTGTATCATGTTCTTGCTTTTCATAATAATAAAGGTCAGATATATGCTTTTGGGTTCCATATCTTATGTACTAGGTAGATCTTGTGTTTGCATTCATTTTATCTTCAGATATGTGCTTAATAAATAAATATAACCCTAAGTCCAAAACTTGAGAGGTCGACTTGCAAACAGACACAAACAGTTGTCAGTTAGTGTTCCAAGCGAAAAAAAATTGGCTTGGGAACATTACATCTGTCTTGTTACATATCCCCTCCAGTAACTAATCATTTCATCGATATGGGGGGAGGTGTATTTAGGACCCGCCGATAATTTATGTCACATATAGTACATCACTTTGTGAGAGTGGACCCCTTCGGTAGTCCAGGACTTCGGGAATTCAAGCAGTTGGGACACAGCGTCATGCACAAGGTGAAAGGCCTGAAGGTTGGAGCCATGTGGAGGTATTTTGAGACTCCAGGAGTTCAAGGACTTTGGGCTCCATAGGTAAATCATGCAGGAAGGAAAAGAGGCATTCAGCGCCGAAGTTCCGAATCCCTCTGCAACCAGTATATTATAATAGGGATTGAGTTCGTCGTTGGTTTAGTAGGAGGATATTATTTAAGAGGAACAACGAAAACTGAACATCCCATCCCAAGGAGAGGTACTCAGGGGTCGAGTGTGTTACATATTCTCATCAATTTTTGAATAACACGATGCACCAAGTAAAAATCTTATTTCTTAAACACATTCTTCTATGTAAAATCTCTCCAACATTTGTACTCGTGTCTCATTCTGATTTCTAAGAAAAAAGTTACAGCATTCACAAGCTATGATTTTCCACTCATTTACTGTTACAGAAATATCTTTATTAATTTTTGAGAAATTTTAGCTCTCAATTCAAAATTTTAAATGGAAATATGTTTTATCCTCCTTAATACCTTTCCAACGACTATTCGTTTGTTCAAATCTGAGCTCCGAGCTGAAAGTTATGGTCCGAAGAAGTTTTGACTATTTTTCCCAATTTGTCTGTATATGTTACAAGTGTCTTATTTATCTTCATGCACATTTTAGCATACCCATGTCCCAAATATAGCTCAATGGTTTTCTTCTATGGCTCATAATGTTTCCATACACTACTCATGTGCCTCAAACGAACTTATGAGTAATGTGTTATTCCCTCTGGAAGTAAACTGGTACCGAAATTTTACCTTAATTATTTCAGTTGTAACTTTCTCATACGAGCTCTGTTTTTCACCCGGAGTAGCTCATTGGATAGTTCTCTCCAAGTTATTTTATTTAAATTTCAAATATAGAGTGTTCCTTTGTAAATCTATTCTCGTGGGTTTTGATTGTCTAAAAACGTTGTTTGGGGCCTCAAAATCTCCCTGCAAGTTCATGAGCTTCAAAAACCCAAAAAATTCATACAAAATTGATTGTTTTGACCAAACCAAACTCTTCGCCAAACTCGTCAATCCGACCATCAGCCATTGGTGATTTCTCCTAGTGAATTTCCAACACTTAGATATTTCAACCAAATCCATGATGAATCTAGGTCGTCGATCTATCATTCAAATTGATATTGACAATTTATCTGCTCCAATTTCCCATCAACCGAAAATGAATCAAGACCATCTGTTTATTTCATTTCCCAGCTTCCAAAAATGAATCTCGATTTTTGATCTGGTAAACTTGCCAAACTTCAAAAACTTTAGAAGTTTTTAAATTTATCAAAATGAATCTGGGTCGTTGATCTTAAGATCAAGTGCAATCTCAGTCATTGATTCATTGAACTCTCCCAGCTCCATTGGCCTCCATTAAACTGTGAATTTCAGCCTTATAGGTTGAATCTAACTCTACAATCTGATCAGTTAACACCATAAAAACCATATTGTAAAGGACGAACGTTCCTCCCAACTGTATACTTGTTGTTCTAGTTCTCAACAGCAAGTCACCCCTGAGCCAGGGCTATGAATCTACAAGAGACGGTGGTCCCTAAGGTTGGGTAATGTCCCCCTCTTAACAATCGATTCTCACGGCTAATTCCAGCCCACCAACTCTCTTCCCCCAACCTACACAACCCAAGTGATGGAATCCCCCTTCACTTCTCACCATCCCTCAAGCCTTTCCACTCCCCTCCAGGGCTTCTAGCAAAGATTGGACAGGAAATATCTATGTTGGGACCTCAAGAATTCTACAATTGCACCACTAATTCTTACAGTAGAAAAATGCATGCTTCCCTTGATGAATTTCAAACAGATCATTACTCACAGACCTACAACCACTTTCTCCAAAAAAATTCAGCTCCAAACAGCTACCAAATGTGTCCACAACAGCTGCTTTCAATCTTCAGCACTCAAAACTTATTTGTTTTCCAAAAAAATCCATGTAAAAACAACTCTCCATGCAAAAACGTGAATCTATAATTCTCGTCTCCTACCCATGTGAATTTCCTCTCTTTCTCTTACTTGCTTGACTTGCACTCTTCTCGAAGTTGATTGTACTCAGCCCCCATGCTCTCAATAACTATGGGAAGTGACTCTCACAACCACCCTCTTACTTGAATTTAATGATTGGGTTCTAGAAAACTCAATGAGAAGATAGAAGGTTCAAGGTGAGGACAATTTAGAAAGAAATGGGTTTGGGTTAAATAGACATGGGTAAACTCTCCCCCTTGGACCCCTTCCCTCTCTTGTGGATATTTAGCCCCCAAATCTTCGTCTATGTCCATCTACAGTTGGCAATACATTTTATTTATCATACTCAATTTATATCATTTACATATTACATTGCCTTGGCCCTTGTCCATACATTGTATTTACAATATACATCGTTAGTTTGGGGTTTGAAAACGGGGATGTTTCAATGACTAATCTTAAACCCTGGAGTATCAAGAGTACTTTTTTTAGATAAAGCGAGGCATCTAAGGGATATTAGATATGTTTTCCAATGAAAAGGAACATTGTGGTATGGACACTAAAGCTTGATGAGAATGGATGGTCTTCAAAGTCACAAAATCCTTTATTGGAATATAAGGATTACCTTTCTAATAAATTCACCTTAGTGACTTAGGCTAAAAGATAAGTTTTTCAGTGTATCTCTTAGGGTTTTTGAAAAATATCACCTCTCAAACTCTATACATGAAAGGTGAATCCCATTGTCACAAAAGGAAGTATTTGATAAAATATGCATAAGAACAATCAGATGATGGAAAAGGCTCATTAGACAACTCTTATGTATTCACACCAATGTTACATATTTATAGTACAATGGGTGATGCCACCTCATAGAGAGATTTGCTCTAGATCCTAAAATCATGCATGATGACTAGGCTAGGCAATCTTAACTAACTCATTAGTCATCACTTGAGGATATATTACTAATATCCTAAATGAATAATACAAATATAAGTGACATTTTAGACTTAGTGATTGGTTAAGATAAGTCATAGGATAACAATCCCCCCCTCAATCACAATTCTGATCAATAATACCATAAATAAAGCATAAATTGGTATCATTTCCAAGTCTTCATATTGAAACTCTTGAGCTGAGCCTCAATGAAGAACTGCCTGAAAAACCATCAATCTGGATGTTGAATGGTTCATCTGAAATGAACTGGAAGAGAGCTAAGATATGGAAGTGAACAGCTGCAACATCTGAACAATCCATAATTACTTGACAATTTGATCATTTTGTCAAGTATTTTAGCTAGAAGAATCTAATGTCTTCTGCTAATTGGTGAACATGTAGTATCACCACTCTATTATTAGTGTATCACTTAAGTTCTCTTTGAATCTGTGGTTTGGGATAACCAATAACCAATTTTAACACTTTTAGGTGTCCAACAGCAACCCAATGTATAATGTGTATGATTCAATTGCAAGTCATTGAACCATAATTCTGCCAAAGTCTATCATCTCTGGAAAATCTCACTATGCAATCATGTGAACCAGGATGCATGCAATTTGTTCACTTAATATAAACTCCAATCTGATGAGAATGAACCAAGAGAAGTGAATTAGCTTCTAGTCTGACACATCCCTGAAAATTTCTGACAACTCAATCAAATGCCAAGCTGCAATGCAGAAGGATCCTCTTGCCCTCTACTAGGTCAAGTGAACCAAACGTCCACATCATTGCTCTCAAAATCAACATCCCAATTATGTATGATTCAACTTAAAATTATTGAACCATAGTTCTGCTAAAGTTTGTCATCTACAGACCGTAGTTGCCCATTTGGAAAATTTCATGCCCATATGGCATACTTGTCGAAACTTTTAGTCCAACAACTAATTCCATCACTAATTCCCCCCTTTGTCATCTGAAAGGAAAGACCACAAGTGGTTTCATGAACCATCGTCATTGGAATTTTGAACTCCCCCCTTAAGGTGCATAAGAGTTTCATAATTGTACTCCCTCTTCTATGATTAAGAGAGTATCATACTTATTCCATTTGTGTACAACATGAAGTGGGCATGCGTAAAAAAACCACATGTTATCTCATCCCGTGAGGGCCATGATCGAAAGCCACAGCATAAGGGGACCACTTATGTGAGGTACAAAAATGTTATGTGTTGCAAGATTGGTCTTTCCTCGAGATTGAATTCTATGGTAAGACTTATATAATTGCTTGGTTTTTTATGACCACCGCCAAGGATCGATCCACTCATAGTGAATCTTGAGTATTGCAAGTTTCTTTAGTGTTGAACATTTCTCTGAAGAATGATTATGCTTGCCACAATGATGGCAAGGATGGAGATAAAAACATTGATTCTCCACGTGACCAACTCGATTAAATTGTTGGCAGTTTGCATTCTGATGATGAACTTGAACATATGAAGTTGAAGCTTCTTGAAGGAATCCGACACTTTGGAACCTGATTGGTCTAGAATAATCAAAAATATGAAAGGTAACTTCCTTGTCATATCCAAGTCATGTTCTATTCTTGTTGTCAATGATTTCTTCCCAAGGTCTGATGATGGGATTGGAAAGAGTATTATGAACTTGTTGCTTTAAAATCTATGGAAGTGGATTTAATGTATGTTGTTGCAACACTGAAAGGTTTTCTTCACTAAACTCAAAATAAAACTCTTGAAATGTAGGTTCATGAATATCTTCATCTTTGTCTGCATCTGGAGTTGTCTTACTAAGTTGCTCCTTCACTGAATGTTGATCAAAAACATCATCATCATCATCATCATAAAGAGGATTGTGCTAAACAAAAACTAGTTCAAAACACTTCACTAGATGTTGATTTTTGAGATCCCTGATTTCATCATTCAATAGTTAGGATAGAGATTGAAGAAGTCTAACTTTAGCTTGCATCACTTGCAAACAAGTTAGCACTGATTGAAGGATATGTTTGTGAAGTTTGACTATGTTGTCTTTAGCAGTGATTATTAGAGTGTTCAGTAACTCTAATAATTTGAGACTTCGAGACATTTCAAAACACTAAAGGAGGTCTCATTGTGCAGGTAGATCTTGATTACAATTTGACTCAACAAAATAAGGCTTGCTTGCAACTCGCTCACTTGAATTGCTCGCTTGAACTTCACGCTCATTTGATTTTGTTTCACGCTCGCTTATACTCACTCGCTTGAACTTTTCTTGCTTTCTTCCAAGAAGTTGAGGGTGTCAAATACTACCAAAAATGCACCTGAAAACTTTATGTTTACAATGATTTGAGTTTCAACCACTCAACCTATAGACTAAGAGCCAAATAAAATATGATTTTTTTAATATAAATGTTTACAATGATTTGAGGACACAAGAGCCAAATAAAATATGATTTTTTTAATACAAATGTTTACAATGATTTGAGGACACAAGAGCCAAATAAAATATG
The DNA here is from genome assembly GCA_000966675.3 of Picea glauca. Classification (NCBI taxonomy): domain Eukaryota; kingdom Viridiplantae; phylum Streptophyta; class Pinopsida; order Pinales; family Pinaceae; genus Picea; species Picea glauca. The sequence continues at coordinate 31,010 of JZKD02S0785467.1, read as the reverse complement.
GTTTTATTAATACAAATGTTACATGAAACTTTCAACTAAGCTTCCTTTCTCCTCATTCTACAAATTTCTCCATTAATTGATTACCATGAAATGTCTACTAGTAATCTTTTACAATCTTGTGATATCAAATTTAAATTTAAGACAACTTTCCTCAAATGTGCACGAGTGGATAAATCCCAAAACCCACTTATAACATGTGCATCAAAAGAAAAATAATTTCCTCCTTTATGCCATCCTAAACATATATGGCAACATAAAAACGCCTCTTTACCATTCTAGGCATAGGGCAACTTAAACCCAAAATGCCCCTTGATGGCAACCTTACACAACAATGAGTTTCTTAATCAAACACCCCTTTACATAAAATAATGGCTCAAACCCACAAATGGTGAGCCTTTTAACCAAAGTTTTATACCGAGAAGAGGTGTGCTTGGTATTTTTGTCTTCGGCTCTTGGTTACAAGTGTAAGCAAAACCATACAGTATGGAGTCCATGTCAAACGTCGGTTGTCTGGCGCAATGGTAAGTTCATTATCAGTCCCGGGTTCAAACTTGAATGCTCCGCAAAAACCATTACTCATTCTGGAATGGCCATGCAAAGCCTCAGACCACTACTCATACGTAGGAATCCCCTTCCTGGGAATGGCACCAGTCCCATAGGTGCAACTGCCAGTAACACTCGCCAATACTTGGAGTTTGTTGACAGAAAATACTGTTGAATTGAAGGGGAGGCGAAAAATATTTGACAAGTAGCGTAGTGGGTTCGGATTGTTTGATATCAGCTTGAAAATATCTGAGATCTACAACGATCTCTTGATCTGGTGCCAGATCTTAGTCTCTGTCGACGCTAGATCACGCACAGAATTTGGCAGAGCATTCCTCTCTCTTCATAACATAAATTATTGCAGATCGATGTCCTTAGAGAACAATGGATAGGAGGGTTTGATGTCCACTGCATAAAAACGGTGGTTCCTTGCAAATTGACTGCATGGAGATTGTGGTGTTAGGTTGACTGTGTTAAAAAAAAAGGCTGCGAGATCTCTGCTATCAGGAAATGTGTGGGATATATTTTCCCAGAAGTTGATTATCCCACAACAATTAGTACACGTGGCGATAACTTAGGTATCCCATTTGTTCTACAGGATACGTATATAGGGACTGGGAGACTACTAGGCTCTGAAAAGAGACATGACAAACGGAATGCTACATTTACAGACCATTATACACATTCAGATAGTGATCTAACGAAGATGAACAGCTACATATATCCAGAAAACAATGGTAGCGCGACACTTGTTGCATCTCTGTTTGTTCCCATGAACAACAAACTTGCAAAGATAGATGGTAACCTTATAATCTGAAAAGAATAGTTTGGAAGTCAGAATAGAAAGGCATCGTGCTCTTGCTACTGCCATTGCTGCTACCACAGATTCGGGTAGAAATGTTGACACTAACTCAAGTTTCTTGGAGATGCTGCAGAAAATCCGAATTACAGAGCGTTGGCCTCTAACTACAGGACTAGCTATAGAGGCGATATGGAATCAAGGGAAGTGGATAGATCACTTCAGCAATGGTTTCAAGAAGGGATTGCAGGACCTATATTGAGCTCAGGAATGTGTACAGAAGTCTTTCAGTGTGATGCATCTCCAGACTCTCCCTCAACAACCGCAAATTCCAAGCTTGTGACAAGTGTTTCTTCAAGGATTGCAAATAATTTAGGTGGGCGGCCTAGTAATAATTCTTCAGGATCAAGGATAAATGAAGCTCGCAGATCAGCTCCAGTGTATATGTCAAAGAATAGAAGAGTTTCATATGCAGTTTCCCATGATCGTGGGCCTGCTCCTATCGAAAAACATGGATCTGGATCTCAAACTTCACTGCCACCTAATCAGAGCGATGTGAAAAGTGAAACCCATTCCCATCGTTTCTAAGAATCGGGCACAATCACGATCTTCTGAAATCCTCTACTCCAACATTAAAGTTTCCAGTAACCATTGGATTGTATGAAGAGAGAAAAAAAGATTTCAATCTTCTAAGCTGCTGCAGGGAGGTCTTTCACCCATGGATCTAGAGGCTTACCAATGGAGTAAATAATGAAACCAATCTTCCTAAGCTTCTCCACATCAACAATGTTTTGCATATTGTCGTGAATTTTCTGATAGTGGAAGCTTTGAAGGCAGTTTATGCTAACTGGGCTCCCGAAGAAAGGATTATCGCTACAAATCTGTGGTCTGCAGAGATTTCAAAGCTTGATGCAAATGCAGTTTTGGCCCAGAGAATCTCGTCGGTGAATGCAATGTCAGCCCTGTGTGAAGCAACTGAGGCAGATGTTACAGAAGTTACTTACGTTGTTGGTAATGATTCGAGAATTGGTCCAAATTTCTTGAATGCTAATGTTGGTTTTGACGGGTCTTTTGTTTTCAGAAGGATATTTTGAACTTGATTTACATTTGTGAGTGAAATGGACTTGTGGAAGTAACAAACTACTGGAAGGGAGTCATTAAGATAAATGACTATCAGAAGTCAAGGTTTGTAAACCGTGTAGTTTCCTCAATGTTTAACACAATATCAGGAGAGAAAAATTGCAGATCAAGATCTCATATTATAGTAGTCTTCATTATTCTATTCAGCGATAAAAAAAATCAGTTTGCATGATAAAATAAATATAATTGATCTACCAGATTCGTTGTCCTTGTCTGGCTTCTTCTTTTTCTTGGCTGCTCTATGCTCATCTCAACATCTTAAAATCAAGATATCTCATGAATCCTCTGCATTAAGTTTGATCGATGTTGCTTTCTTCCATTTCACTTTATCAATTCTTTGAACGGCATCTAAGATGGCACCCGAAACGACACCTAACTAACCACGTTCCTTTGTTTGACAGAGATACTAAGGCTTGAGCTTTGGGATCCTTGTAATCATCTCTTTAGTTTTTCCATCATCATGGCTCTCTCATTTCCATGGCTCTTTCAACATGTATCTGATACCAATTGATAAAATATGCATAAGAACAACAAGATGGCGGAAAAGGCTTACTAGCCAACCCTTATGTATTCACACCAATGTTACATATTTATATTACAATGGGTGATTCCACCTCATAGAGAGATTTTCTCTAGATCCTAAAACTATGCATGATGACTAGGATAGGCAATCTTAACTAACTCATTAGTCATCACTTGAGGATATATTATTAATATCTTAAATGGATAAAACAAATATAAGTGACAATTTAGACTTAGTGATTGGTTAAGGTAATCCATAGGCTAACAGTGTTTTCATAATATAATATTGTGTTTATGTTACAGGGGGAAATCCCCTATGGATATGGGTTAAAGCCACAACAGAAGGAGGACCTTTTAAAACCAAACTCAATCCCAGAAAGTATTTAAGCATAAAATAACTAATTGATTTATCCTTGTAAAGATAAATGAAGACTTACTTTATATCCTACGTTTGGTGTTGATCCACCATTGAATATTTGCTCTGAAACTGCAATCTTTTCTCTGATTACTTGCAAAAACACATAGAGAAAGATGCTGCAAGAAGGAGGTAGTTATCTGAATAACTAAATTTAAAGAAAATTAAAATAGAATCCAATTGGTATTCTAAATTACTAGAAATTAAATGAAACAATCATTCAATAACAGCATAGAAGTGGGCGGAAGAGAGTTTTTTTCATTAAATTAACAATAGAAATAGGATTGTTACAACCTGTGTCTGTTGTGGCACTACTCTAGAACCTGGATCTGGATTCCTCCACCCAGGCCACTAACTATACATAGAACCTCTGACTCCAATGCTTATGCAGCCCCAAAGAAAAAAAAAATGGGATTCTCCTTGACCATATATAGATAGCAATGGAAGGTTGGAGATAGGGGTTTTCAGGTCTGACGAAATGAATCAGCGGTAAGGGAATAAGGACTTGTAGATGGGATATTAAATTGTCATCATTATTTTTCTTCAAGTCTAATTATCCTTCTCCTCTAGCCTTAGGCTCATTTTATACCTTTCTCCAAATGATTGGAGTGGTTACAAACAGTTTTATACGGGTGAAAGGGAGTTAGCAAATTGAGAAACACGTAACCCTGGGAAAAATTATATGGTTTTTAATAAAACTAAGGTGTACACACCTTGCTAAGGGAGAAAACACATATGTACATGCCTTGCATAACTGTTAGGGCGTGTACATGTCCAAAAACAATGTTTTTTGAAGAATCCAGAGGAGGAAAGGGGAATTAATGTCTGCAAGTGGGAAAGGAAAAGGACAAGCATGTCTTCAATGCATATGTGGTGGCTATTGATGCTATAATAGATTCCCCTTAATGTGTGAGATCAGAAGAGCAATTGATGGCTGAAATAAATTACAAATTCAGGAGGTAAGCATGCAGTAGGCCTGGGTGAAATTCACCAAAATCTGGTCCAATAACATAACTTACAACAGAAAACAAGTAAGAGTAATCTCTTCCTGAGGCGGGCATACCCATGCTCAGGAGTGACAAAAGCATGGTCACCAAATCAAGTGCATTGTGGATCCATGAAATATGTATATATGGAAGCATTGATCATGGCCACAAAAATGAATACACATTGGATCAATGTCAAAAGAGATCATATCCATGAAAGAGATACACAATGGATCTATCTTTGAATCATAGGAAGATATCTAGAAACAATATCTGAACAAACTAATCCTCCATAAGTACCAATGTCATAAAATGGAAGTGGTACTATCCAATGCAAATCAGGCAGCAATATAAAATAGGTGATGCTACAACAGACCCGAGGCCTTCAAATCAACCACCAATGGTATGATTCTACACTATGTGAATAGATGTGTTGAAGTCAAACATAGTGAGACATTTTGATTACCGATCATTGATGTATATTGTTAACAAGAGTGAGACAACCCACTGATAATGATAATGGATATCAAGGTACTTAGTACATTCTAGTAAGTAAGAATAAAGGAGTTTACATCGAACACTTGTTGAATCTATCAATCAAGGTACATTGATGTATTCTCACTGTCAATAACAAGGGAACTTGCCACTGATGATTGCAAGTGCCAAGGTACTAAAAAAGACTCTAGATCCATATCCTAGAGCAAGATGTGTCAAAGTCGATAGGAAAGAATACACTAGAAGGAGGGAATTAAGAAATCTTCCATCATCGACCATGAGGAACAACAGAAGGCCAAATATTTGGAATAACTTGAACAAAAGAATGAAAGGAACCACCACCAAGTACATATTTCATGTGCACCAGATAGATAGTACACGAAAGTGACCCTATGAATAGTAGGCAATAATGAAAACTATTAATAGATGTGAGGAAACCACCAATGGGGTCAAATGGAATCCAAGGTAATACATGAATCCCAATGTGTGAATAATGTTCTTGACATCTAATACAAGGGAAACCACTCAGTTAGCGACCAATGATGAAATTTCATCTATTGAGCACAAGGTTACCTATCAATGATGTAAATAGGTTCAAGGTGCGACTCTAGGTCAAACTCTCATAGCAATGTGTCATAGTCAATAAGAGTTAACCTCCCAGCAAGAATTCAAGGATACCTTCCATACTAGCACGAGTATAGGACAAAGATGCTTTTTTATTTTGAAAAGTACTTGACATACGGGAAGCTCGAATTGCAAATTCAGGAAATCTAAGGAATGGTTGATACAGGCTGAAACTTTCATTGAATAAAAACATGACACGATAAAGTGACTTAGGAAACCTGGACTTAAACATGAACGATGACATAATTCTATGACATAGGAGTCATCAACAAACTCTCCATAGTGACTAGAAGATAACCAGTCGGAGGAGTAAAAACTTTGTGTAACTGGTTCAGTTTAATAAAGCCATACTAAATCCAAACTATTGAGATATAGACTCAAAACTTTGTGCTTCATTCAAGGGTGACTCAACTACTGCCAAAAATTGAAGAGAAGACTCTTTACCATCCTCTTTTTTTGTTATTTGATTTTTTTCATCTTTTTCATATTAGAAATCATAAAAAGGAATAAAAGAGTGTTATAGTACAATGGAGAAAGCCAATGTCACAGGAAAGAAAACTAGTTCCTAGTGCAAGGAACATACTTATATTCAATGCAAGAAAATGCTTGCAAGATATGGATAATCGAGGGAGTCTTTCCTCCAGGGATACAAGTGTTAATTTTCAAAGGAAAAAATTGCAAGGTTAGCAATAAATTAGAATGCATAAGCAAGAGGTTAAGCAACAGCAAGATGAATCTGACATCAGGCACAAAGTGCAAGTGGTAAATATACAATGCAGTCACAATTCAATACAAAGGTATGGGAGCCTCGTGGGTAATATCCATAAAAATATTGAGAAGAATATGAGGTTTCAATGCAAATTCATGGTGGGACTAAAACAGGAATGTCGAGCCTATGAAATTACTTCAGCATGGACACAAAAAGGCAAAGTAGGGTGTTATCTAGGATGCCCATGATTTGTAGGCTCTACCACAAACAAGATGACACTTATAATCAATGGGAAAAGGATCGTGTCGCAATTGAGTGGGATCGACCCTGAGGAAGATGTATACTTGTCACTAAATATGCGACATGCAAGGTGGAAATATCCTACCCTATATGCTAGTGATCGAAAACATTACCTATGAAGAGTCGAAAAATCAGACTGGCAGGCCCAAAAAATACCGAGGTACATCATCCTCCCTAAAACAATTGCATCATAAAATGTCATATATACTCGAATATCAGTCCATTAGGCATCAAAAACATAAACAGGGTGACAAAGGATATCAAAGTGGGTAAAAAACTAGGTTAAATAGTCAAAATACCAATTTTACCATACCATTTGCATTTTTACCCAAAATAGTGACATTTGGTTCAAAAAACCCTTGAATTTAATTTAACGATTGCAGGAGCTACAAAGGATGAAATCAAACACTATCTAGATGAAGTAAGAGAGCTCCTCCTTATATTCATTTTCATCCAAGCAACTTCCAATTTTTATCAATTTTTAGGTAGAGTTTTCAATTTTTAAAGAGGAGCAGACTTGTACCCACCTTTCTTTAGTGTGGGGCATATACAGGAGGCCGTATACACGCCATGGCTTCACTAAAATCATGTATATACATAATTTTCCTAAAAGGAAGTCACGTACAAGTATGTTCAAATGAAAAAAATAATTTTATAACCCTTTTCTTGCTCGGAAAACCTTAGGATGGTTATAGAATGGAGAGAGAGGGAATATAAAGACAAATGGGATTCTTCTTGAACGGATATGGATAGCAATGGAAAGGCTAGAAACAAGGGTTTCCAGGCCTGAGGAAATGAATCGGTGGTAAGGGAATAAGGGCTTGCAGATAGGATAATAAATTGACAACATTATATTGCTTCAAGTCTGATTATTATTCTCCTTTAGCCTTAGACTCATTTTATACCTTTATCCAAATGGTTGGATTGATTACAAATGGTTATATACGTGAAAAAGGGTATTAGGAAACTGAAAAACATATAGCCCTACATAAAATTGTATTTCTTTGAGTAAAATTAAGGTGTGTGCGCCTTGCTAAGGGACAACACACTTGTACGCACCTTGCATAACTATTAGGGTGGATACATGTCCAAAAATAATGTTTTTTTAGGAATCCAAAGTAGGAAATGGATATTAATGTCTACAAGTGGGAAAGGGAAATTCCAAACATGTCATCAATGCATATGTGGTGGAAATTGATGCTATAACAGTTTGGTTATGTGCCTCAACCCTATATAGGATTTTATCATCAAGTGTGGTCCAATTCATTTTGTAATATGGTATCAAAGAGAATGAGCATCCTTCCCTAGACACAATTAGAATAAAGGTTATCGATATACACCCCACAACAGAGAATTTAATGCTCTATATGCTGAGATATATATCGTTTGATATAAATGTGTTTTAGATTAGACAGTATATATCCCAACATATAGAGCATTAAATGATCTACTATAAGGTGTATATTGTTTTCCTTCAAAGGAAAATGTTGTCTTAGTAAAGATCCACCTAAGAGTCATTGTGTTCACGTTTATGAGAGCATGTGTGCTTACAGGTCTGAATCACCTAAGAGTGTCCATGTTCACCTTTACAAGAGCTTGTGTCTCTATAGGTCTAAGTTGTCATCATTGCATGTTGGAGAAAAGCCGCCAAAGAACACTCACCAAGGGCCTACATGGTATTAAATAATTCTATTACAAGGTTTGTCGTGTGCACTGGAGAGGAGCCATAAAT
>JZKD02S0785467.1:12249-22695 GCA_000966675.3 Picea glauca | reverse complement strand
CATTTTCATCCAAGCAACTTCCAATTTTTATCAATTTTTAGGTAGAGTTTTCAATTTTTAAAGAGGAGCAGACTTGTACCCACCTTTCTTTAGTGTGGGGCATATACAGGAGGCCCTATACATGCCATGGCTTCACTAAAATCATGTATATACACAATTTTCCTAAAAGGAAGTCACGTACAAATATGTTCAAATGAAAAAATTAATTTTATAACCCTTTTCTTGCTCGGAAAACCTTAGGATGGTTATAGAATGGAGAGAGAGGGAATATAAAGACAAATGGGATTCTTCTTGAATGGATATAGATAGCAATGGAAAGGCTGGAAACAAGGGATTCCAGGCCTGAGGAAATGAATCGGCGGTAAGGGAATAAGGACTTGCAGATAGGATAATAAATTGACAACATTATATTGCTTCAAGTCTAATTATTATTCTCCTTTAGCCTTAGACTCATTTTATACCTTTATCCAAATGGTTGGATTGATTACAAATGGCTATATACGTGAAAAAGGGTATTAGGAAACTGAAAAGCATATAACCCTACATAAAATTGTATTCCTTTGAGTAAAATTAAGGGACAACACACTTGTACGCACCTTGCATAACTATTAGGGCACGTACATGTCCAAAAATAATGTTTTTTCAGGAATCCAAAGTAGGAAATGGATATTAATGTCTACAAGTGGGAAAGGGAAAGTCCAAACACGTCATCAATGCATATGTGGTGGAAATTGATGCTATAACAGTTTGGTTATGTGCCTCAACCCTATATAGGATTTTTTCATCAAGTGTGGTCCAATTCATTTTGTAATATGGTATCAAAGCGAATGACCATCCTTCCCTAGACACAATTAGAATAAAGGCTATCGATATACACCCCACAATAGAGAATTTAATGCTCTATATGTTGAGATATATATCATTCGATATAAATGTGTTTTAGATTAGACAGTATATATCCCAACATATAGAGCATTAAATGCTCTACTACAAGGTGTATATTGTTTTCCTTCAAAGGAATATGTTGTCTTAGTAAATATCCACCTAAGAGTCATTGTGTTCACGTTTATGAGAGCATGTGTGCTTACAGGTCTGAATCACCTAAGAGTGTTCATGTTCACCTTTACAAGAGCTTGTGTCTCTATAGGTCGAAGTTTTCATCATTGCATGTTGGAGAAAAGCCGCCAAAGAACACTCACCAAGGGCCTACATGGTATTAAATAATTCTATTACAAGCGTTGTCGTGTGCACTGGAGAGGAGCCATAAATTAAAAGAATTGTCATGTAGCAAGTCGAGGTCACTACTAATCAAAGAAATCATCATTGATTAAATAATTTGAAAGAATAAAACCTCCATTCGAGCCATTGTAATAGATTCACCATATCACCTAAGAGGAGTCATGTGAAAGTATAGGGCAAGGAAGGAACTACCTAGTGAAAATCAATTTAGAATTGCATTGACCCGGAATTAGTCTACAATTCAACTTGAACTTGTTACAGTGGGTGAATTCTCTATAGGATCAAACAGCATTAAGAGAGTTATTTCTCTCCCATAATATAGATATTTTATATTTGCTTCCAACATAGTTTAAATACAACAATTTTTTAGAATGGAAACTCCCTTATAAAAAATTAATGGCGTCAATTTTCACGCCTGGAAGGTAAAAATTCAAATGCAACTAATGAATAAAAAATTATGGAGAATTGTAAAATGGAATGAGAAATTGCCTATAAATCCAAATAAATTACTAGAATGGCAAAGAAAAGATGATAAATCCAAAGATATTATCGATATTTCTCTCTCTAATTATGAGTTGCAACATATAGATCCGGAATAATCATCCAAGTAAATATGGGATAATTTGAATACACTATTTGGAGCAAAAGTGGCAAATGCAAAGTTTTCTCTAAAGCTTCAATTGTGTAGATTCTATATCTCTGAAGTAATCACTATGTATAGCCATGTAATCAATCTAAAATCTCTCATCTAAGAGATAGATAAATTCAAAGCTATGGTAGAGGAAGAGGATGACAAATCCATTTTGTTAAACAATGTGCTTTCTAGATACATTTTGTTAAACAATGTGATTTTTAAATACATAAATGTCATTTTTACTCTAAGTTGATTGTCTTCACAAACTCTAGAAAATATAATTTCATCTCCCTTAGTGAAAGACAATATATCCACTACATGAGATTCAGAAGGAGATTCCCATCTAGACATTGCCCTATATTCAAATAAAAGGATGGGAAAGAATGACAAGTAAGAGTGAGATTGAGTGTTACCATTGGGGAAAAGCAGGTCATACAGTAATTAACAGAAAAAACCCATGCTAATGACCTTCTCGATGTTCAACAACACAGAGTATTCCAACAGAGGACGAACACTTTCAGTAACCACTCACACAACTAGATCAAAGATCAACACACTGATATTTTTACATGGTAAAACCCCAATGGGGAAACATTCATGGCTCCAACCAACGTGGCCACTTGAGACAATTCATTAATGCAAAAGAAAATTATTAAAAGAGAGTTTCTCACAATCGATCATCGAAAAATGACCCTCCATGCTCTTTAAATAGAGATCATCGACTAATCGAGTGCTAAGCCACAGATCAATGTAGTCATTAAGATCGAGGAGAATATGAGTCGTCAGATCACTCTATGTCTAGAACGTATCATGACCGTCGGATTACAAATGCATACTAAAGAAACACGCTCTAACATAACGACACATTAGACCAACTTGATCTTAACTAACTCATAAGTGTCTAAATATCCTAACATCCCCCCTTAAGAACAACTTGGCATAGGATTGAAATATTTACAAAGGTGACACAATAGGAGAATGAAGGAGGCATTAGATTCTATCCCCCTTTAATGACAAATTCATGAACTCCTAACATGGATCGAAGTTTAGAAAAAATTTATTTTGTAAGAGACTTTGTGAAAATGTATGCAACTTGATATTTTGTAGGGAAAAAGAGCACTTCAATAACTCGATCATGAATGAGGGTTTCTAATCAAGTGCATGTGTAGCTCGATGTGTTTGATGCGCTAATGTTGAACAGGATCTTTGGCAATCTTGATGGAACTCCAATTGTCACACCAGAGAGTGGTCGGATGCTATTGCTAGAATCCAAACTATGAAAGGATTTGTCAAATCCACAAGGATTCTTGACTTGCATTAGTCGGTGTTCGATACTTTGCTTCTGTTGAAGAAAGAACAATAGCATGTTGTTTCTTACAAGCCCAAGTGATAGGTTCAAAACCAAGGCTGAAAACATAACATGTAGTAGACTTTCGATTATTAGGGTTTCCATCCCAATCTAAATTAGTGAAACCAACCAACAAAGGAGTCCCCCATGAATTGTAACATATCTCAAACTGAATTGTACCTCGAACATACCGAAGTATCATTTTAGATGTTTTCCAATGGCTTTCATGGGGTGTTTGTGTATACCGAGCAACAAGACCAATAGCGAAAGAAACTATCAAGATGGGTATGAATCAAATATAAGAGTCTACCAACTAACTAACAATGCAAAGTGGCATCAACTTCAGGAGTAGTACAGGTGGCAGCAAGTTTGACTCCACACTAGAAGGGAGAATGGGTTGGTTTATAATTTTCCATGTGAAAGAGACAAAGAAGGCCACAAGCATACTTCGACTAGGAAAGAAAATTTTATTCCTTGGTTTGCAACACTTGGAGGCCAAAGAAATAATGGAAATAATCTAATTCTATCATTTCAAATTTATTTTTAAGGTTGGATTTCACATGGGTTAAAATTTTAGGGTCACTAATAATGAGGATAAGATCATCAATATAAATAAAAAGTATTATGAGATGGATTCCTACTTTCTTGGTATAGACATCAGGGTCAAAATGACATCTAGAAAATCCAATGTCAAAAAAAAAGTTGTCAATTTTGGCATACCAAGCTCAAGGAGCTTGCTTAAAGCCATAAAAAATATTTCTTAAGGTGATAAACAAGGTTGGATTCATTATGGACATAGCTAGGAGATTATTCCATGTAGATTTATTCTTGCAAATCCCCATGCAAGAAGGCAGATTTAACATCCATCTGACAGACCTCCCATTTATGTGAGGTGGCAAGGGCTAGAACAAGATGGATGGAATTCATTTTGGCTACAAGGGAAAAGGTTTCATTATAGTCAATGCCTTCAACATGAGAGAACCCTTTGGAAACTAATCGGGCCCTATGTCTTTGAACACTTCCATCTAATGCATACTTAGTTCTATACACCCATTTACATTTGACTATTTTTTTTTTCTTTCGAAAGAGGTACAAGATCCCAAGTATCATTCGTCATTAAGGAACGATATTCTTCATTTATTGTTGTGTCTCAATCTGAATGGCCTGGAGATTATGCAAATGTTTTTGGATCATGAGTTTCTGAAACTTGATCCAAAAGAGAAGAGGCTCATTGGAACTGTGAACATGTCCAATGCTAATCTAAAGGATCACCAACAAGATCATGAACTATTTATCGTATTCAACATACCCATCTGGGAAGCGGTGGTGTTGGTACAGGTCCATGTTCAAAGGACTTATCTGGAAGAAGGTGAGTAGGTGGAGGTGGATTTTCATCCACATTGTCATTATCTGAAATAGAAGAAACCAGAATAGGAACAGAAGATGGCACAAACATCGAAGATGGTTCGCGGGTCGAAGATTGCACAAACACCAAATTAGGCTCGTAGGCCAAGAGATTTTCATCAAATCCAACATCTCTTCTAATAATAATTTCATTGGAATGATGTTGAAGAATTTGGTAACCTTTGAAACCTTCAGAATATCCAACAAAAATGCACTTCTCACTTTTAGGCTACAATGCTTTCATTTTCTCATCAGAAATGTGAGCCCATGCTACACTACCAAATACACAGAAGTGGCTTACTATTGGCTTAATCTTATTCCATGCTTCTTCTGGTGTTATATTTTTTAAAGTCTTTGTGAGAGGGAAAATTACTATGTCATTTTCACAATTGATGGTTTTCACCCAATAATGAAGACTTAATCCTTTAGATTGGATCATACAGTTAACCATTTATTTTAATGTGTGATTTTTTCTCTCAGCAACACCATTTTGTTGTGGTGTATATGGATAGTATGTTGCATATGATTGTCTTGTGCAGTGCAGTAACTTGTAAATTTGTTTTTCACATATTCGTCTCCATTATATTTTCTTAATCTTTGAAGTTGATGTTGAGATTATTTTTCTAGAAAGGCCTTGTAAGACAAAAACTTATCAAAAACTTCACTCTTAATTTTTAAGAAGTAAACCCAAGTTCGTCTATAGAAGTCATCAATAAAATTTAAGTAATTTCACCCATTGAAAAAAGGAGAAGAAAGCGGACCACAAAAATCATTGTGAACAAGTTGCAAAGGGGTAGAGACGTGCCAAGAGGAACCTTTGTCAAATTGTTCCAAAGATATTTGTTGAGAACACAATCGGCACAAACACCATCTCTGGAAGAAATGAGAGGAACACCAGTGAGCATGTGTTGGTTACATAATTGTTGCAATTGGTGATAATTTAGATTACCAAATTATTAATGCCAAATTTTTCTCAAGTCATCGCTATGAAGAACAAAAAACGATGGAAATGATGATGACCCAAAGTTGTCAAACTTATACAACCTTGTAATATCATCAACAATTCCAGTTTCTAGGACATGCTTAAGATATTTTAAACGCTTGATTACAACTTGGTGAGATGAAAACTCTACGATTTTACCTTCACCTAAATAATTGGTCTAATACACTAATAGAAGGTTGCAGAAAACACTTGGAACACATAATACATCATTGAAATGACCATTATCTACTTGAACTATTTCAAACCCTACAACACTAAGAGATATATCATCACCAAAAAATATTTGTTTGGAATTACATTCATTAAGAGCAGAAAATGTAGCTTTATCTTTAGACATATGATAAGATGCTCCAAAATCAATAAGTCACTCATCAAAACAAGAAGTAGAAGTTTCATTGAAGGAGAAACTAGAAGCAGAAAGTGCATGTCCATGAGAAGAAGAAGAAGAAGAAGTATTGATGTTTTGTTTATTCATTATTGCTTCTAAGGCTTCCATCTTTTCAAAACATTTAGACTCCACATGACCATCTTTCCCACAAAATTTGTAATTTTTGTTAGTCTTCTTACTTTTGTATTTTGCTCCTTTGTCACCATTACGAGTAGAAGTTGGTTGAGAGGGTTTGGTACCCTTGTTTTTCTTGTTGTTGTGGTGGGAATGTTTCTTCTTGGGATTCTTAGATTTATCTTTTTGTTGGGCCACTAAAGCTTTGTTGTATGTACCTTCCATGTTGATCAATCAAAGTTGCATAAGCTTATCTTGCTCTCGAATCAGAAAATCACAAAAAGACTCAAGAAAGAGTTCTTTATAAACACTCCCTAGAGATTCTCTAGTGGCATAAAAATTATATACAAAGATAGAATATGCACTACCAAGCTTAGAAAAAATAACATATATTCATTGATCATCCTTCAAACATATTTTGCAATCTATACATAAAAGTCTTAAGAGTTTTGAACTTAAATAAATAACCTTTGATGCAAGGAAAATCATTGAGACTTAAAGTCATTAATTGGTTTTCTATCTAGTGGGCTTAAATAATATTGTGTTTACCAAACACATCTTGAAGCTTATCCCAAACTTCATCAGGGGCATTAATTCCTTGAAGGTGAAACCTTAAATCAAGAAAGATGGACATTTTGATCAATGCACTTGTTTTGTCATTCTTATTATTCCATTTGAATTTATTTTCATCACCAATGGATTCTTGTTATTTTCCCAAGGTAATATGATACAATCATTTACTTCTTAATACATCCTCCATTTGGGATTTCCATGAGAATTAGTTTGTACTAGTAAGCAAAAGATCACTAGGAGAAGCCATATTAAAATATGCAAAGAAAATGAATTTAAATGCTGAAATTGATGGTATTTATGGAAAGCTCTCGAAAAAATAGGTTGTTTTGAAAAGAAATGGAACTAAAAATGGACTTTAGATGTGAAAGTTATTCTCTTTTGAAACTTTTGAAAAAAAGGCGTAAACGTTAACCAAAGAGCCACGTAGCAAGTAGAAGTTGGTCCACGTGATGATGCTTCTCATTGTTTAACTTTGTCTATAAACTTACTTTTACAAATAAGTTACTTAGGAAGTGGCCCACTTTTATAAAATAAGTGGGAATCATTTTTACAATGAAGTTACTTTCTAAATTAAAGTTGCATGCAAAAAGTAACTAAAAAGAAAATATTAAAGGTATTTTATAGTGATTTATTCAAGTGAAATTCACTTTACAATAAATACATGATTTTTTTCAAAAATTAACAAAAAAGAGACTTGAATTCAATACCTCTTACTAATTAAAACAACTTTCAACCAAGTGAGTTAATGAAAAACACATTATAATCTTAAGAATGATGGGTGTTGTTGTTGGAGCTCCGCCTCAATGTGTGTGCTTAAAAAAATTGTTTTCATGTGTTTACACACAAAAAATTGTTTTTTAACAACAACAAAGCGATTAGATCTCAATTAGTTTACCCAAAAAATGCAAGTTTTATCTTTGTTTATGATTTTCCGAAAACGCACAGAACATACAGGAAAGAGCATATGCAAACAAGAAAACACTTCATGTTATGTTTCTAATTTGTCGAGATCGCATAGAGCACGGGGAAAAGAGCATACAAAAACCAGAAAGAGTAGCAACCCAAAAACAAAAATAGAAAACCGAATTATTATCTCTGTAAAAAAAAATGGGCATATTAAGACTATATACCTCCAGATCTAACTGAAATGGTCGTATCTTAGGAAAACGGAAACCTTTTTGAGTGAAACAAAAATTGTTTCTATCTAAAATGAGCACTCCATACGTAATGGAATTGTCCTCTTGGCCCAAAAATGTACGAAAATAATATAAACCAGAGATGCAACAATACAACTTCAATATCTCGATCTTCAATGGGAGCGAGACTTCAAACGGGCTCTGATACCATGTTTGACAACACAAGGTATTCTAACAGAGAACAATCACCTTCATTAATCATTCACACAATCAGATCATAAATCAACACACCGATATTTTTATGTGGTAAAACCCCAATGGGAAAACATCCACGGCCCCAGCCAACGTAGCCACTTGAAGCAATTTATGAATGCAGAAGAAAATATTACAAGAGAGTTTCTCACAATCGATCATCGACAAATGACCCTCTATGTTTTTTAAATAGATATCATGAACCAATCGAGTGTTAATCCACAGATCAATGTAGTTGTTAATATCAAGGAGAATATGATCCATCGGATCACTCTATGTCTAGAACATATCGTGACCGTCGGATTACAAATGCATACTAATGCATAATAATAATAAAAACACACTTTAACCTAACAATACATTAGACCGCCCGCAGGGGTGTAAACCGATTGGTAAGTGCCATGTAAATGGAAGGAAATATGTAAAGGAGGTCTCAAGTTCGATTCTCACCCTGATTTACTTATGCTCCATGCTTGCGGGTTGTGTGGCGCACATGGGGTTATAGTGTTAGCGGACGAGTATCGACCTCATGTCACGCGAGTACGAGAACCACGAGTTGTCGATTCTCCTAGTATAAAAATAAATAATAAATAAATAAAACAATACATTAGACCAAGTTGATCTTAACTAACTCCTAAGTGTCTAAATATCCTAACACTCAAAAGGAAAGTTCAAAGAATCCGCAAATGTAGCCATTGTTGAAAATCCATCAAACACTTATAGTAATGATGACCCCATTGAAGAACTAGCATTGTTTTCATTTTAAGAGGCCCACACTTTGAAGACAAGTGATGAAGGGGATGATAGATCATTGTTCAATAGTCTATATGCTTGTGGATTGGAGAAATTGTATCTCATTAGTGTTATGAGGCATGCATGTGGATATTGTTGTTCTATAGTTTAAGGGAGATCCAATATCTAAAAGTTCAATCTCACACCTTTACAAGGGTGACAAAACATTTCATGTGCAAACAATTTCCAATGATGATAATAACTTGGATTACACCTATGAGACTATACATTTATATGGAATAGGGATTAGCTTGAAGGAGTCTTATTAGTTCAAGCACCATTTTCAAAGAATAAGCATCTAAAGAATTTTTTATTTTGTTGTTGTTTCAGAAAATATGTTTGCAATTAAAGTATGTTTTCTTTCAGTGAGTTTTGTTTTCATTGTTGTAAGCCTTGAGAAAGGGTGTTAGAATATAAGGCTTACCTTTGTTATAAAGTCACCTTAGTGACTTAAGCTAAAATATGGGATTTTTGGTTTTATCATTAGCTTTTAAGGTTTTGGACAAATATCACCTCTTGAACTCTATATAAGAAAGGTGAATCCCATTGTAATAAATAGAAATCATTTCATAAATAATATCATGTTTGGTTTTGTGCCTCAACCCCATCTAGGGTTTCGTTATTAAGTGGGTTCTAGTTCATTTTGTAATAGCGTTAGGAACCAAATACCAATATAGCATAGAAAAACCTCAAAATAAGTACTCAATGCCTTGAAAAAGAGAGAAATTCAGATAATAAGCCTCTTCGAGGGGGGGAACTTCCTTATGCCCACATAAATGTTCAATTACAAGATCATTCCAAATGAAAATGTCTCATTGGTATATATAGAAGACTAGGAGGTATAATTGCAACTAATAAACTAAAGTTGACATAAATAAAATAACATTACGAATGTAATATGCTCCAATTAAGGGGTAATGAGCCACTATTTAGGGCTTAAGATGTCCCTCCCCTTGAGACAAGTGTTGTCTGCAACGCTTGAGTAACTCTGGATGCTTCTGTATAAAAGACTCATCTTCCCAAGTGGAATCTTCAGTCGGTAGTTTCCTCCATTTAATGAGATACTCTGAAATGGATCTATTCATCAGCTGGCGAATTCTTATGTCAATGATGGCTTCAAGCTCCAATATGATTTTTCCTTCCTCGTCGAGTTCTGGCAATATAGTTTGAACTGGGATCTTGTCACCTATAACCTTCTTTAAGCATGAAATATGGAAAATTGGGTGTACTCGTGAAGATGTAGGCAACTCCAATTTGTATGCCATAGTACCAATCTTTTGCAATACCTTATAAGGGCCATAGTACTTTGTTGATAATTTATTATCCTTCTTGGCTTGCTTGAGGGACATCTATTTGTATGGTTGTAGTCTTAAAAACACCCAATCCCCTACTTCGAAACTTATTTCACTACGATGTTGATATGCTTATTGTTTCATGTGATTTTGTGACATGGTCAGGTTGTCCTTTAATATTTGGAGAACTTGTTGTTGATGCTCGATGTGATCTTCCACTGCTTGAACCTTAGATTTTTATTTTAGAGAAGAAGTGATGGAAGGAGGGTGG
>JZKD02S0785412.1:0-14648 GCA_000966675.3 Picea glauca | reverse complement strand
GGTGTTTATTCTTGAGGGGCAGTCGTTGACTCCAATGACTGAAGACATTTACTTTCTGACTGGCCTCTCAAGGAGAGGTGAACCATTCAAATTGCAAGGTTTCCCCCCCAGGCCTCATAACATTGTCAAGTTGATCGGACTATATTGCGAGGATGACACCGAGAGAGTAGGTTCTCATGTGTCGATCCACGAGATTACCAACCTATCACTGGAGGTGATAGTTTTACTTATTGAGCAGATCACTGGATCTGTGGCCTTACATCAGGCCTCCTGGGTGCACATGCATTGTGCAGTGCAGTGCTTAAATGCACGAATCTTCGACTGGAGCATGACCATGCTTGAATGCATGACGAGATAGCTCACCGAGTGTCGCAGGCAGAGTAACAAGAACTTCAGATTTGGGACTATTCTATGCTCATTCTTCTTTGAGAGGGTACCCAGTGTCAGTCCACGAGAGACAATGCGGGGGAATGTGGCCTCACTCCTAGCAGTGTGTATATGGGAAGCATTGCTGCTTCTACACAGGGGAGGGAGGACCATGGATGCCTTTGACAATACATTTTTTTACTGGTGGGCACGACAGATTTCGATGATATAGGACTACCCCTACGTCGGGATCAACTTTTCCAGGGACCCAATCATGCTCGTACCTCCTGGAGTTGAGCGAGGAGAGTTGGGTAAGTTTGATTTTTAAAGTTATTTTAATTTTTAATTTCCTTTTATATATATCATTTTTATGTGAAACAAAGCATCTGACAACTATGTATCTGTTTATGTACAAATGTGGGAGTAGTGAGTCCAACAAACTTTGCAAGGACCAGGCAACGTCCTTGACTAGAGGCAGTACTAGAAGCAACAACAACAAGGGGATCTCCAGCTGGAGAGGATGAGAGAGTATTGAAACAGGTGGAGCAGAACCTCACTGCGCTCACTCATACAGTTCCCATGGCCGAGATTGAGGATCTCCTGCCATCTATGCATCCTCATGAAGTTGGGGTGCCACGGACCTAGGTCCAACTTTTCTGACATTTGGTAAACACTGTCGTTCACTATGGCAAGGCCAACAGGCCCTGTGCTTAGCTTAGTATGGACTACTTACGTGTCGAGGGCACTCTTTTTTTATATTTTTGAGGGCATAAGCCCCGCGATGTATACTGGATATATTCATGTGTATGTGTGTGCAATATGCCAATCTAATACTTGATTAGCTAGAGTATATGTCATTTGATTTAGTCTCCTAGGAACATGGATGTACGTAATGTAATCAAAGAAACATTCTAAGAGATGTACCCTAAGGAATCGTCGGTGTAGAGTAGGATCATAAACACGGTAAACCCCATTTAACTGGGACACAAATGATTGTGCATCTAAGTAGAGTCGAAGGTGAGAGATACCATGCGATAAAGCATAATAAATCAAATATATCATTGCACTATACTCGACGACATTGTTTGTGGCGTCACCTAAAAATATACCTCTAGAATATAGCAACTGGCCCTGAGGTGTGAAGATCACCCAAGCTGCGAAAGAAAGCCTTCAACTGTGTCGGCTAGCACCGTCCGCGAACCCAACGAACACCTTTGATTCACTTGACATCTTCCACAGTGAAAAAGATGAAATCAATGACGACACATCCATAAAAAATAAATACAAAACAAACTAAATGTATAAAAACTATACATATGTACAAGAAGTCACCCAAGGCGACCCACCTATGAGTAATACTTCTTGAGGTAGAGCCCATTTCTAGGCTCCGCTAAATAATTCCCCTCAAATTCAACCAGACGATAAGCGCCCTTCTTTAGTACCTCTTTCACAATGAAAGGTCTGAACCACATGGGTTTGAACTTGCCTACCCCCAGGGGATCCTTATCTTGGTCGTAGACTAGGACAAGGTCACCTTCGGAGAAAATCCAAGGATGAACGAACCGATCATACTGACACTTGAATCTTTGCTTGTGAGCCTCGTTAGCCAAGGCTGCATCGCATCGTTTCTCATTGAGCTTCTAGAGATAAAATAAGTGTTCCTCAAGTGATGAAGTGTCTAGAAATAACTGTACTGCCAACTTTAGAGATGGGATTTGACACTATTGGCAAGACTGCTTCTAGCCCATAAACTAGTTGAAAAGGTGAGAAACTGGTGGAAGTCTTTACAGATGTTCGGTAGGCCCACAATGTTCAGTACAACATTAAATTCCAATTTGAATTGGCTGAATTGATCATTCAGTGTAGAATGGTCTTGAGAGACTTATTCACAGCTTCCACCTGACCATTCTCTTATGGGTAGTAAGGTGATGAATTCTCTTGCCTCAACCCAATATTTGACATTAACTCTGACATCATTTTGTTCTGAAAGTGATTTTCATGGTCAGTGAAAATCTCCTTCGGGATGTCGAACCTTGCTATTATCTGATTGAAAATAAAGAGCGTTGTTGTCTTGCCATCATTATTGAATGTTGGCATAGCCTCGACCCACTTTGTAAAGTAGTCTACTGCTACGATGATATAACGATGCCCCATGGCTGAGGTCGGGTGGCATGTAGTGAAATCAATCCCCCAGTTGGTGAAAGAACCAACAATAATGATGGGAAACATGGGAGAGGGGTGTGCCCTCATCTTCTGAGAGAAGATATGATACGGGTGACACTTCTTGACCAATTCAACGCAATCCTTGATTAACATAGGCCAAAAGTAACCGGATCGTAGAATATTTTGGGTTGTTTCCAACCCATAAAAATGACCACCACATACTCCAGTGTGGCAGTTGTTAAGAACGAGTTCCGCTTCTTCATGAGTGATGCACTGACGAAGGACACAATCTACACCTCGACGAGACAAAGTGTCATCGAGTATGAGATAGTTTTTTTCTTGATGGCATATACGTCGACGCTCATCATGAGAATAAGAGGAGGGGAACTTCAAATTCTGGATATAGACTAGTACATATCCATACCAGGGGTCCGAAGATGAAATCAGAGAAATATCTCTTTTAATTGGTGATTCTTTGAGCGTAACATCACCTGATTCGATCGAAAGTTACGAGATAAGTTCCACAAAGACCAGTGACTTTTTGGATTTTGTGGAAACAAAATCCAAGTCAAATTCCTAGAGGATAACAATCCATCTAATTATCTTTCCGCCAATGACGCGTCATGTCAACATGTATTGAAATGGATTCACAACGACAATGACGGTTGTATTACGAAGTAGAATATAGTGACGAAACCGCTGGAGAGCATGCACTGCTTCCAAAACTAGCTTCTCAACATGGGAGTAGTTGAGTTTTGGTCCAACTAGGCCTCAGATTAGGTAATAGATCACATGCTCTTCAAGAAGATCGTCCTCTTGAACCAAGACCATACCGATGGTCGACTCTGCAGCGATCAAATACAATAAGAAATATTTATTATAATTAGGAGGCCATAGCAGAGGAGCAGATGTGAGGGCATGTTTCAACGCTTCGAAAGAGTGCTGAGAGGCTTCATCCCAATGGAAAGGGACTCCCTTTGTTAGTAAATGCATGAACCCTTTAGTGATATCAGCATAGTTTGCAATAAAACGCTGAAGAAAATTCATTTTACCCTATAATATTTGAAGCTGATGGACTGTGCACGAGGGAGGCAACTGAACTATCGCCTCAACCTTCAGAGGATTGACCATGATACCTATTGTCGAAACTATGAAACCTAGCAGATGACCCGATGTCACATAGAAACTGCTCTTGTTTGGATTCAAGCGAATTTGATAGTAGCGACATCGCTCAAAGATCAGTCAGAGGTGCACGGGATGATCAAATCTCTTATGATATCGTGACACTACATCATCGAGATAAGTCTCGACTATGTGTCTTAGGTCATGGAAAGAAAAATACATGGCCCACTTAAAAGTGGCTCCAACGTTCTTCAAGCCAAAAGGCATCTTCCAATAAGCAATTGTACCCCATGGACAGATAAAAGCTATTTTATGCTGGTCTTCGTGCTTAATCTGTATCTGATTGTATCCCGAAAAACCATCCCTGAAAGAAAATACCTCACATCCTCCACACTCATCGACAATCTGGTCAATGAACGGGGTGGGGAAATTATCCTTTGGACAGGCCTTGTTCAAATCACAGGAGTCCATACATACGCAAATCGTTTCCTGCTTTTGGTTGACTGGAACATGATTTGACACCCATTGAGTCAACTAAATGGGGTAGATGAAACCGACTTTGAGCAGTTTCTCTACTTCAGCCTTAATAGCTACCACTTTCTGAGGATTAACTGGACGAAGCTTCTGCCAGACTGGATTGGTGTTAGGATAAGTCTTTATTTCATGTTCGTCGATTCTTGGATCAACGTCTGACATTTCCTCGTAAGACCAGGAAAAAACATCGCAAAATTCCTTAAATAAATCTATATAGATTCGAATCTCCTTGGGGGAGAATTCTGCTTCGATGAAGACATTCTCCATGATGCCAGGGATTCTGGATATGTCAATAGGTATTGTTTCAGTGATAGTTTCCATATTACCCTCGGCATAAACTGCATGCATAGCCAAAGGATTAATAGGAAAAGAACTATCTCCAGTCATAGTCAACATGAATGCTTATGCCTCTATTCTTCTTAACTTTAGGAGGAAGTAAGATCTATGATGGATATCATCCCAAGGTCTGTCCAGACTAGTCAATGCCTCTATAATCACCTCGTCATAGGGCAAGACCAATTCTAAAGAATCAGTAGTGGCAAGGGAACCTTGAGCCCAAATAGGTTCGAGAACTGGATCTAACTCCGGTGCAGGAGTCAGATTAGGGTTGACTGAAGCTTGCTGGACAATAGAGTATGCAACTTCTACCCCGGACATGGGCATGGGCATGCCAGGATGCCTTGTCCCTTCCATCGAAGCTGATGGGGAAGGAAGATTCCACAGATCGGTAAAGTAAGTCGTAGGGAAAGATGACACTTGAAAAATCTCATCCCTTGGCTGGTCGGGGAAATCCGATATCATCTTGACATTGCCAGAAGGAGGCGAGAAATAAAATGTACCCATCAAAGGTGGGCACAAACCAACCCCCACATTGACGACATTGGGATGTGGGTTATCAATCATCGGGACCGTAGATTCCCCCGATGAAGGGTCAGGCCTGGAGAAGGACAAATGATCAATGGTCATGATTCGGCCCTCGCATGGAAACAACAAGACCTGAAAAATTGTGGCAACCACTACATGCATTGCATATGTCCAAATCCTTCCTAACAATAGGTTATAGTCGAGAGGTGCATCAACCACTTCAACTTCGACACACATAGTCTTCCCTCCCAACTCCACGGGGAAAGAAGGGATGATTCCATGTGGTCTGAAAGAATGACTGTTGAAAGAAGTAAGGAGTGTAGGTGACAGAGACAAAACGGGTTGGACAATGGGATTCCAACATACCAATGACATCATGCATGTCGAGGCACCCTCATCAACCACCGTGCGAAAAATGTTTCGAGTAAAAGATTTCATGGGGTGAGCTACTACTATTTGAAACACAATGTGGTATGGGAGATGAGGCTTCAAGTCTGTCTTATCAAGCATGATCATTCCTGGATTATAGGTCTCAACAAATCTTGAGGCATCTAGTAAAGCCTTTCTCTTCAAAGGGCATCTCTGGAGGACCTCCAAAGCAGACATCGCGCAAGGGGTTTGTGACAAATCCTCCACCACAAAGTAGTTTTGGGCAGCCCTTGCATTCAGATTGTGTGAAGCTTTCTTGAATTCCCCTTTCAGGATGTGTGTCATTGTTTCACCCATCGACTTCTCAATCTAGAGAGGAACTGATGGGTTTTCATCTTCTTTACCCTTTTCAACAGTGTTTGGCATTTCGTAATCGTGTGCCCTAGTTTCTATGTGAGCGTCACCATTCAACATATAAACGTTCATGACTGAGGGGTTACTAGAAGATGGAGGGGGTCCCTGACTGCCCCCATCTGCACTCGAAGAGGCTTGAGTCAAATTTTTCCCATGTGGAAATGGGTTCATTAACACAACAGGATATTCTTGCGCCAGTAACTTCTGGGCCTCTGCAAGCTGAGGGCATATGTGAGTTGGGTGGTCTTCCATGCAAAGGCTACATAGATACTTCAAATTTATTTTCTCTGTGTTTCCCCCGCCAACATTGCTGGTGGGTTTCTTATCCCCCTTACCCTTCTTATTTCACTATTTTTTCTTGCCGTCGGGCTGCTGGTTGGCCTTTGGGTTTTTCGACTGCACCGTGTGTACATCCGACATTTGAGTAGGGGGAGTAGCCGAAATAGAGGTTTGGTTGGCCACTATCTACTGTATCGGCAATTGTTGCAATTGATTCGACAACTGATCAGTGGGATTCGCTTGTGCAGAACCAACTATACCATTAACATGTGGTCCAGACTTGTGTCTGGTCTTGTCAAGGATAGACCGTGGTGCATCTAGAAAAACCTCGTAAAGTAAACTAGATTGAGAGTATATCATTTCAAGATGTTGATCTCTCATGATCACCTCTTCCTCAAAAAAGACCCCCAATGCTGCAATGTCCTTGGATAACTGAGGTGCTAAAGACTTAAGGAACTACCCCAATAGGAATCTTGGTGGAACCGGTACTTTAATCAAACTCTTTCGACGCCGCCACTCTTGGATGTGATCTAAGATAGGATCAACCTTCATCTGCTCGAAGTTGGCCAACAATTTGGTGTCAACATCATATCTCACAGGTAGTTGGAAATGGTTGAGAAAAACCATTGCCAATTTGCTAAAGAAAGAGTGTCTTGAGTAGTCGAGCTTGATGTACCATTTCACGACACTCTCGATGATAGTGTGTTGAAATAGACACAACTGAACGGAGTCATCTCTTAGAGAGTTATACGAGCACCATAGGTGAAACATGGTCACATGATCGCCTGGATCTTCATTAGGCTTACCTTCAAACTTTGGAATGTTCGAGAGTAACTTTTTCGGCATGGGAGGCCAATGCAGATCATGACAGATTGGGTCGTTTAACAACCTTGACAAGTATGGCAAATGCAATGTCGCCAGAAATGGTAGTTTGGGCTGTTGACTATGTACAGGAGGAAAGGAGCCTGGAATTTAGCTGGCACCAGGTTGCTAGAAAAATTTAGGATGCTGGCTAGGGTTCTGGTAAAAATCATGGCCTTAGCCAACATTCAGATACTGCTCTTGTTGAGACGTCATCAGTTGACTCCCATAGTTGGACGTTGAGGGATAGGAAGGGATTTCTCCTAATGCTGTGTTCCAAAGGTTTTGGAAAGGGTTTCCCCCTGCTGATCCGATGGGCATAGATACTAAGAATTGCTCGGGGTTCCATTGACCATGGAAGGAGTTTCCCCTGGTTGACATCCCTGGTGAGGGAACTAATCCCTACCACAGATTCCAGATTCCTTGTGAGGAGACTCCTGTGTTTTCCCCTTGTGTAGGAATAGTACCCTGCACAGGATTTTGTGGTCCAAAACCAGGGTTTCCCCCGACCGAGATGGAAGTTGAAAAGAATGCGTTGTTTCCAAACGTGTCGAACAAAGAGAATGACATAGAACCCATCAACATGGTGTAGGAAGAAGGTCCTTGACTANCTACACAGGGGAGGGAGGACCATGGATGCCTTTGACAATACATTTTTTTACTGGTGGGCACGACAGATTTCGATGATATAGGACTACCCCTACGTCGGGATCAACTTTTCCAGGGACCCAATCATGCTCGTACCTCCTGGAGTTGAGCGAGGAGAGTTGGGTAAGTTTGATTTTTAAAGTTATTTTAATTTTTAATTTCCTTTTATATATATCATTTTTATGTGAAACAAAGCATCTGACAACTATGTATCTGTTTATGTACAAATGTGGGAGTAGTGAGTCCAACAAACTTTGCAAGGACCAGGCAACGTCCTTGACTAGAGGCAGTACTAGAAGCAACAACAACAAGGGGATCTCCAGCTGGAGAGGATGAGAGAGTATTGAAACAGGTGGAGCAGAACCTCACTGCGCTCACTCATACAGTTCCCATGGCCGAGATTGAGGATCTCCTGCCATCTATGCATCCTCATGAAGTTGGGGTGCCACGGACCTAGGTCCAACTTTTCTGACATTTGGTAAACACTGTCGTTCACTATGGCAAGGCCAACAGGCCCTGTGCTTAGCTTAGTATGGACTACTTACGTGTCGAGGGCACTCTTTTTTTATATTTTTGAGGGCATAAGCCCCGCGATGTATACTGGATATATTCATGTGTATGTGTGTGCAATATGCCAATCTAATACTTGATTAGCTAGAGTATATGTCATTTGATTTAGTCTCCTAGGAACATGGATGTACGTAATGTAATCAAAGAAACATTCTAAGAGATGTACCCTAAGGAATCGTCGGTGTAGAGTAGGATCATAAACACGGTAAACCCCATTTAACTGGGACACAAATGATTGTGCATCTAAGTAGAGTCGAAGGTGAGAGATACCATGCGATAAAGCATAATAAATCAAATATATCATTGCACTATACTCGACGACATTGTTTGTGGCGTCACCTAAAAATATACCTCTAGAATATAGCAACTGGCCCTGAGGTGTGAAGATCACCCAAGCTGCGAAAGAAAGCCTTCAACTGTGTCGGCTAGCACCGTCCGCGAACCCAACGAACACCTTTGATTCACTTGACATCTTCCACAGTGAAAAAGATGAAATCAATGACGACACATCCATAAAAAATAAATACAAAACAAACTAAATGTATAAAAACTATACATATGTACAAGAAGTCACCCAAGGCGACCCACCTATGAGTAATACTTCTTGAGGTAGAGCCCATTTCTAGGCTCCGCTAAATAATTCCCCTCAAATTCAACCAGACGATAAGCGCCCTTCTTTAGTACCTCTTTCACAATGAAAGGTCTGAACCACATGGGTTTGAACTTGCCTACCCCCAGGGGATCCTTATCTTGGTCGTAGACTAGGACAAGGTCACCTTCGGAGAAAATCCAAGGATGAACGAACCGATCATACTGACACTTGAATCTTTGCTTGTGAGCCTCGTTAGCCAAGGCTGCATCGCATCGTTTCTCATTGAGCTTCTAGAGATAAAATAAGTGTTCCTCAAGTGATGAAGTGTCTAGAAATAACTGTACTGCCAACTTTAGAGATGGGATTTGACACTATTGGCAAGACTGCTTCTAGCCCATAAACTAGTTGAAAAGGTGAGAAACTGGTGGAAGTCTTTACAGATGTTCGGTAGGCCCACAATGTTCAGTACAACATTAAATTCCAATTTGAATTGGCTGAATTGATCATTCAGTGTAGAATGGTCTTGAGAGACTTATTCACAGCTTCCACCTGACCATTCTCTTATGGGTAGTAAGGTGATGAATTCTCTTGCCTCAACCCAATATTTGACATTAACTCTGACATCATTTTGTTCTGAAAGTGATTTTCATGGTCAGTGAAAATCTCCTTCGGGATGTCGAACCTTGCTATTATCTGATTGAAAATAAAGAGCGTTGTTGTCTTGCCATCATTATTGAATGTTGGCATAGCCTCGACCCACTTTGTAAAGTAGTCTACTGCTACGATGATATAACGATGCCCCATGGCTGAGGTCGGGTGGCATGTAGTGAAATCAATCCCCCAGTTGGTGAAAGAACCAACAATAATGATGGGAAACATGGGAGAGGGGTGTGCCCTCATCTTCTGAGAGAAGATATGATACGGGTGACACTTCTTGACCAATTCAACGCAATCCTTGATTAACATAGGCCAAAAGTAACCGGATCGTAGAATATTTTGGGTTGTTTCCAACCCATAAAAATGACCACCACATACTCCAGTGTGGCAGTTGTTAAGAACGAGTTCCGCTTCTTCATGAGTGATGCACTGACGAAGGACACAATCTACACCTCGACGAGACAAAGTGTCATCGAGTATGAGATAGTTTTTTTCTTGATGGCATATACGTCGACGCTCATCATGAGAATAAGAGGAGGGGAACTTCAAATTCTGGATATAGACTAGTACATATCCATACCAGGGGTCCGAAGATGAAATCAGAGAAATATCTCTTTTAATTGGTGATTCTTTGAGCGTAACATCACCTGATTCGATCGAAAGTTACGAGATAAGTTCCACAAAGACCAGTGACTTTTTGGATTTTGTGGAAACAAAATCCAAGTCAAATTCCTAGAGGATAACAATCCATCTAATTATCTTTCCGCCAATGACGCGTCATGTCAACATGTATTGAAATGGATTCACAACGACAATGACGGTTGTATTACGAAGTAGAATATAGTGACGAAACCGCTGGAGAGCATGCACTGCTTCCAAAACTAGCTTCTCAACATGGGAGTAGTTGAGTTTTGGTCCAACTAGGCCTCAGATTAGGTAATAGATCACATGCTCTTCAAGAAGATCGTCCTCTTGAACCAAGACCATACCGATGGTCGACTCTGCAGCGATCAAATACAATAAGAAATATTTATTATAATTAGGAGGCCATAGCATAGGAGCAGATGTGAGGGCATGTTTCAACGCTTCGAAAGAGTGCTGAGAGGCTTCATCCCAATGGAAAGGGACTCCCTTTGTTAGTAAATGCATGAACCCTTTAGTGATATCAACATAGTTTGCGATAAAACGCTGAAGAAAATTCATTTTACCCTATAATATTTGAAGCTGATGGACTGTGCACGAGGGAGGCAACTGAACTATCGCCTCAACCTTCAGAGGATTGACCATGATCCCTATTGTCGAAACTATGAAACCTAGCAGATGACCCGATGTCACATAGAAACTGCACTTGTTTGGATTCAAGCGAATTTGATAGTAGCGACATCGCTCAAAGATCAGTCAGAGGTGCACGGGATGATCAAATCTCTTATGAGATCGTGACACTACATCATCGAGATAAGTCTCGACTATGTGTCTTAGGTCATGGAAAGAAAAAGACATGGCCCACTTAAAAGTGGCTCCAACGTTCTTCAAGCCAAAAGGCATCTTCCAATAAGCAATTGTACCCCATGGACAGATAAAAGCTATTTTATGCTGGTCTTCGTGCTTAATATGTATCTGATTGTATCCCGAAAAACCATCCCTGAAAGAAAATACCTCACATCCTCCACACTCATCGACAATCTGGTCAATGAACGGGGTGGGGAAATTATCCTTTGGACAGGCCTTGTTCAAATCACAGGAGTCCATACATACGCAAATCGTTTCCTGCTTTTGGTTGACTGGAACATGATTTGACACCCATTGAGTCAACTAAATGGGGTAGATGAAACCGACTTTGAGCAGTTTCTCTACTTCAGCCTTAATAGCTACCACTTTCTGAGGATTAACTGGACGAAGCTTCTGCCAGACTGGATTGGTGTTAGGATAAGTCTTTATTTCATGTTCGTCGATTCTTGGATCAACGTCTGACATTTCCTCGTAAGACCAGGAAAAAACATCGCAAAATTCCTTAAATAAATCTATATAGATTCGAATCTCCTTGGGGGAGAATTCTGCTTCGATGAAGACATTCTCCATGATGCCAGGGATTCTGGATATGTCAATAGGTATTGTTTCAGTGATAGTTTCCATATTACCCTCGGCATAAACTGCATGCATAGCCAAAGGATTAATAGGAAAAGAACTATCTCCAGTCATAGTCAACATGAATGCTTATGCCTCTATTCTTCTTAACTTTAGGAGGAAGTAAGATCTATGATGGATATCATCCCAAGGTCTGTCCAGACTAGTCAATGCCTCTATAATCACCTCGTCATAGGGCAAGACCAATTCTAAAGAATCAGTAGTGGCAAGGGAACCTTGAGCCCAAATAGGTTCGAGAACTGGATCTAACTCCGGTGCAGGAGTCAGATTAGGGTTGACTGAAGCTTGCTGGACAATAGAGTATGCAACTTCTACCCCGGACATGGGCATGGGCATGCCAGGATGCCTTGTCCCTTCCATCGAAGCTGATGGGGAAGGAAGATTCCACAGATCGGTAAAGTAAGTCGTAGGGAAAGATGACACTTGAAAAATCTCATCCCTTGGCTGGTCGGGGAAATCCGATATCATCTTGACATTGCCAGAAGGAGGCGAGAAATAAAATGTACCCATCAAAGGTGGGCACAAACCAACCCCCACATTGACGACATTGGGATGTGGGTTATCAATCATCGGGACCGTAGATTCCCCCGATGAAGGGTCAGGCCTGGAGAAGGACAAATGATCAATGGTCATGATTCGGCCCTCGCATGGAAACAACAAGACCTGAAAAATTGTGGCAACCACTACATGCATTGCATATGTCCAAATCCTTCCTAACAATAGGTTATAGTCGAGAGGTGCATCAACCACTTCAACTTCGACACACATAGTCTTCCCTCCCAACTCCACGGGGAAAGAAGGGATGATTCCATGTGGTCTGAAAGAATGACTGTTGAAAGAAGTAAGGAGTGTAGGTGACAGAGACAAAACGGGTTGGACAATGGGATTCCAACATACCAATGACATCATGCATGTCGAGGCACCCTCATCAACCACCGTGCGAAAAATGTTTCGAGTAAAAGATTTCATGGGGTGAGCTACTACTATTTGAAACACAATGTGGTATGGGAGATGAGGCTTCAAGTCTGTCTTATCAAGCATGATCATTCCTGGATTATAGGTCTCAACAAATCTTGAGGCATCTAGTAAAGCCTTTCTCTTCAAAGGGCATCTCTGGAGGACCTCCAAAGCAGACATCGCGCAAGGGGTTTGTGACAAATCCTCCACCACAAAGTAGTTTTGGGCAGCCCTTGCATTCAGATTGTGTGAAGCTTTCTTGAATTCCCCTTTCAGGATGTGTGTCATTGTTTCACCCATCGACTTCTCAATCTAGAGAGGAACTGATGGGTTTTCATCTTCTTTACCCTTTTCAACAGTGTTTGGCATTTCGTAATCGTGTGCCCTAGTTTCTATGTGAGCGTCACCATTCAACATATAAACGTTCATGACTGAGGGGTTACTAGAAGATGGAGGGGGTCCCTGACTGCCCCCATCTGCACTCGAAGAGGCTTGAGTCAAATTTTTCCCATGTGGAAATGGGTTCATTAACACAACAGGATATTCTTGCGCCAGTAACTTCTGGGCCTCTGCAAGCTGAGGGCATATGTGAGTTGGGTGGTCTTCCATGCAAAGGCTACATAGATACTTCAAATTTATTTTCTCTGTGTTTCCCCCGCCAACATTGCTGGTGGGTTTCTTATCCCCCTTACCCTTCTTATTTCACTATTTTTTCTTGCCGTCGGGCTGCTGGTTGGCCTTTGGGTTTTTCGACTGCACCGTGTGTACATCCGACATTTGAGTAGGGGGAGTAGCCGAAATAGAGGTTTGGTTGGCCACTATCTACTGTATCGGCAATTGTTGCAATTGATTCGACAACTGATCAGTGGGATTCGCTTGTGCAGAACCAACTATACCATTAACATGTGGTCCAGACTTGTGTCTGGTCTTGTCAAGGATAGACCGTGGTGCATCTAGAAAAACCTCGTAAAGTAAACTAGATTGAGAGTATATCATTTCAAGATGTTGATCTCTCATGATCACCTCTTCCTCAAAAAAGACCCCCAATGCTGCAATGTCCTTGGATAACTGAGGTGCTAAAGACTTAAGGAACTACCCCAATAGGAATCTTGGTGGAACCGGTACTTTAATCAAACTCTTTCGACGCCGCCACTCTTGGATGTGATCTAAGATAGGATCAACCTTCATCTGCTCGAAGTTGGCCAACAATTTGGTGTCAACATCATATCTCACAGGTAGTTGGAAATGGTTGAGAAAAACCATTGCCAATTTGCTAAAGAAAGAGTGTCTTGAGTAGTCGAGCTTGATGTACCATTTCACGACACTCTCGATGATAGTGTGTTGAAATAGACACAACTGAACGGAGTCATCTCTTAGAGAGTTATACGAGCACCATAGGTGAAACATGGTCACATGATCGCCTGGATCTTCATTAGGCTTACCTTCAAACTTTGGAATGTTCGAGAGTAACTTTTTCGGCATGGGAGGCCAATGCAGATCATGACAGATTGGGTCGTTTAACAACCTTGACAAGTATGGCAAATGCAATGTCGCCAGAAATGGTAGTTTGGGCTGTTGACTATGTACAGGAGGAAAGGAGCCTGGAATTTAGCTGGCACCAGGTTGCTAGAAAAATTTAGGATGCTGGCTAGGGTTCTGGTAAAAATCATGGCCTTAGCCAACATTCAGATACTGCTCTTGTTGAGACGTCATCAGTTGACTCCCATAGTTGGACGTTGAGGGATAGGAAGGGATTTCTCCTAATGCTGTGTTCCAAAGGTTTTGGAAAGGGTTTCCCCCTGCTGATCCGATGGGCATAGATACTAAGAATTGCTCGGGGTTCCATTGACCATGGAAGGAGTTTCCCCTGGTTGACATCCCTGGTGAGGGAACTAATCCCTACCACAGATTCCAGATTCCTTGTGAGGAGACTCCTGTGTTTTCCCCTTGTGTAGGAATAGTACCCTGCACAGGATTTTGTGGTCCAAAACCAGGGTTTCCCCCGACCGAGATGGAAGTTGAAAAGAATGCGTTGTTTCCAAACGTGTCGAACAAAGAGAATGACATAGAACCCATCAACATGGTGTAGGAAGAAGGTCCTTGACTA
>JZKD02S0785379.1:0-14648 GCA_000966675.3 Picea glauca | reverse complement strand
AACCCCAAGGGCCATTTTTCTTGCTAGTTGATTGCAATCCATCTCATGTGTAAATACACCAAGGAATAATTCAACCTGGATGCCCAATATATCACTAAATTATTTGTGTAGGGAAATAAATTGAAATGGTTTAAGTTATTAATAGATGAAGTCTTCCAAGCATGTGCTAATCCCCACACATAATCCACCTAATTCATATTTGTCTATCCATTGGTTTCTTTTGGGATGTGGAAATGGAATCCCCTATAGGGAAGATAACTTCATCCCATGCCAAAAAAACAAATTCTTTCATTGCAATTTGATTCTTGGAAGAGTTGGAAGGACACTAAGAATTTTTCATTCAATGAGGCCACTTTCAACAAATGGTATGACTAGATGATTAGAGTTACTAAACCCATTTTGTGAATCCCATAGGTGCTACAAGTGAATAAATTTTGGTTTGGTATGAACATGGACAATACATTTATGCAGTCACGAGGGACTAATGTTGATAAATTCCATGCCATTTCTTTTCCCTATTACTTGATAGAATCATATTTGGATAAATTCCATTCCATTTCTTTGCCCCATTTCCAATTGCAACAACCAATCCATCTCTGCCTTTACTAAAGCTTGAGCCAACCGATGATTTTCTCCGAGATCTTGTAGAATTTGGCAACTAGAATGGGCTGGTCAGTGTTGAAGAAACCTTCTGTGCCTTTTATGAACTTGAGAAAAATAATGCCTCGCCTCTTTTCAACATTTTTTTTTTTAAATATTCAGGTCCATCGGTCTTCCAACTACTACAGGTTGAACTTCTGATGGGAAACGCTCCCAGCAAAGTGTCGGAACTATAGCATGCTCGTCAACCGCGTCGATGGGATAGTGTCAGAATATTCATCGGTAGACCGACGAACATCGTCGTTAGTTTTCCAGTTGTCCTTTGAAATTGAATTTTTAAAGGTCATCGGTTGTCAGACGTTAGGGGATTCGGAATACTGATGATAGTCCAATGTCGAAAAAACCACGTGAGATTTTTCGACGCCTGTTGAGCCCTCATAAGTGGTAGTTGAGAGGCATCAAACATTGGGGGTACGACAATAGGGAATCACAAATTCTATCCATTTATAGTAGTGACATCACTTAAGCACTAAGCTATCATACTAGATTCATCTAAACATTCATTACTGCACTTAAGATTAAATCATATGAACAATATAACAACCATAATGCACAAAAAACCCATAACACAGGATATACATGGTTCATCCCAGTGTGGGGCTACGTTCACCAACTCTTCTCTTCTTTATTCTCTTATGTCAAGCTTCTTATAGGCACATAGCATAAAATCCTTACTCTGTAGAGGACAAGAGATCTGTGCGCACCTCACCAGATCCTCCTTCCCCGAGTTAGATCACAACACAAATCCTCCTTACACAGTCTGTGCACAAAGAACTACATATGACCTGCACTTAGCTTTACAACCTCAACATACACTAAGCATAGAGCCTCTTACAATTACTTGCACTTAGCACACTACTTAGCACCTAACATCACACCCTTAGCACCACACCCATACATCGTTACTTACATCGCCTATATTTCTATTTATAGATTACAAAATGGGCCTACACATGGGTAAACCCATGGGCTGACATCCCATACCCATTACATAACCCCTAATCCCAAACACTGCCCTAAAAAGGGGCCAAGATCCTGTGATATCCTCTTCAACTTGCACTCCTCCTTCGACCAGCCTCTCGAAGTCCCAAAATAGGTCAAACATGACCAAGGATATCCAAAACTTGGTCAACGGCCAATAGGCCCCTAACACTCACTTGTGAATCATCCTGAGTCACTCTGCTCTAGGTATCTCTGCCTCAAATGCCTCGAGCTTGGCTCAAGCTACTTCAACATGCTACTTTGCCAAGGCCTCCTGCTCGGTGAAATCTTGAATAATTGTCTCGTTCATAGGTCCCTCTAAGCGTTGTTCTACCGAAGTCACTACTCGCTCTAGCTCTATTCCTTGACCTTCAATCTCCTCAAGAAGTAGGCAAGTTGCATCCTGGACTGGCTGGAGATTTTGAGTCACTTCCATGAATTTTCTTTGTATGGAATGGACCTGTTGCTGAGTCATGCACTGTTCTTGGGATATTTTCATTCACTCGACTACTGACAAGGGCTTTAAATGTGCTTGTACTATTGCTTCTTGTTTCTTTGTTTCCTAGAGATACAACTCTAGTGTCTTTAGTTCAGGGTCCTCGGTAAGGTATTCATAATTCTGTGCACTCTGACTACTAAGTTGTTTACATTCCAAGGATAATGCCTTGATTCTCTCAACTTCACTTCTCACAATTTCTTCTCTTACATATCACACTTCCTGCGGAGTGCTTGGCACTGTTTGTAGCTCCAGTTATGCTATTCTCTGTTGAATTTGTTGAATGGTTTCAGAAATCTTCGCCACTTGATTCTCCATCGGGTCTTCTTCCATTTTCTCTAAGCCCGTCTCAGAGATAATTGCTTTGTGTAATTCTTCTTAAACTCCAACCCACTCCATGAACAGTTGTTGTTTCTCCTACTGAATCTACGTTCTATCCTCTTCAAACTTTATTTGGAGGTCTTCCTTCTCTTGTTGGGCAACTTGGCATTGCTCTATCATTTCCTCTTTTGCTTGCTTCAAGGCCACTGTGGCATGTTTGTTTTCTTCCTGCATGTGACAAAGGTGAGCTTCGGTCGCATAGCTATTCTGTGGAGTTAGGCAGGCTCATCTCCCAACTTTGGTTCTTTTGGTGGAAGGGGCACAGTGGACACTGTGCGGCTGGAGTGAAGGGATTGTTGTACTCCTCTTTGCTCTGCTTCAATACTTTCATACATGGTTTCTTGTTTGGCTTCAGTTCTCTGCAAAATATCTTCTGAGGCATCTGATACAACTGCGATAATGAAGTCTAAGTCATCGACCATGAGTACAGTCTGCAGATTTGGCTTACTAGCTTTGGAATTCTTTCACGGTGTAGGTTTCGTTGGGGAAACATTTATTTTCTTGATGTCTCTGCCTCTTCAAGGGGTTTCCTAGGCGGTGTTACTTCACCCTACTTCTATTTGTCTTCTTCCCCTTCTTTCTATTCTTTGTCCACTTCGTCGTCTCCTCCTCTGCTAGGTGAATCTAATGCAGTATCTTCTGATGTGATGTGTATTTCCTATACATCTTCCTTCTTTTTCTTCCTGCTACTACTGGGTGCATCATACTCTTTGCGAGTAACCACTGGACTTCCAATGAGTTTAGGGTCGGACAATTCTTCTTGGTCGATTGGTATAAGGAACTTTGCGGGCCATTCCTTAGTGATTTCTTCCAGGTTCTCCTCTGTGAGCTTGTAGTAGGACTGAAGCTCTTCTTTACTTTCTTCTGCGCGAAGTAATATAAGTAAAATTCACATCTGAACGAAACTTCATAAGGGGCCTAAACCTGTCCAGGGTGTTCAGTGCCATACAAGGGAAAGATTCAATAGCTCTCTTCAACTACAGGTAGTAGGTATGGAATATTGTGTTCGACTGCCATTGTTTCCCCATATCTCTTGAATACTAGAGCGTGGTGAAATTCCCAGCTAGTGGCTCGAACGACTCAATGTCAAGGAATATCGCACCTTCTAGCATATCCCAAGTAGTAAATGCGATGAGGATCAACAGCCAGCTAAAATGGAACTCATAGCCCTGATCCCGAGTTCAAGTTCAAGTTCTAGAAACATTCCTTCTGCAAAGTCTTTTCTAGAACTTCTTGCAATTTTTCTAACTTTCCTCTCTTCTTACTGAGATTTCTATCCTTCTTTCCTGTGATCTGAATCACTATTTTCCTCTTTCCATTATCATTCTTATCTCCTGTTGGTATGATAACTTCGTGCTATGGAGGGTCTTTCATAGTGTTCAAGGTTAATACTTCTTATCTTTCTGGGGTAGGTGCTCTACTCTCTTGTACAGATAGGTGTCTCCAGTCTTCCTGTGTCCTTTCAACTTCGACATCCATATCTTTGGTCCTTAGTAGCTTCAACTAGTTCTCTTGTTCTTCTAGTAAGTGTGCTATTCTCCTAGCTATGAAATCTCTTAGTTCTTTTTTTTTTTTTTCTAGATCCTCCTCTTCTTGTTTCCTTCGCATCTGATCTTTCTCAATCCAGGTTTTTCCTAGCAAGATAATAAATGGGGCGTTGTTCTCAACAAACTTAATGATCTCAAATTCTTCTTCTTTCGAAGTTCCATGATCACTCATATATGTATGAGTAAGTCTTCCACATAGGGTTATCAAGTTTCCTCTAAATAATCCTATTCCTCTTAATGAAGGAACCATAGCAGGCTTTCCCAAAATTTCCCAAGTTCTTTCTATTGTGATATTCACTTGTGTTTTCTCATCCAGAACACAATCTATGTCAAAGTTTCCTATTCTTGTTTCTATGTACTCTTTCTCTTTTAAGATCTCTGATAAGTTGATATCTCTGTGATCATTTAGGGTTTCTTTCATATGTAGTAATACAGTTTCTGATTCTTTCTGGGGTTCTATCATATCCTTAGTTTCTTGGCTTGTCTCATAGTTTTCTTGTCTCATATTCATCTTTTCAACTTTTTCAATCATTCTAGGGAAATCCAAAAATTCATGGTCCATAGCTTTACATCAAAGACAACTAGGACCTCTACCAGGCAATTCCTTAGCAATATGTCCCGGTCTTCTACAACTATAGCAAAGAGTTAATCCTCTCTTTCTTTTAAACGATACCCAACCTTTCATGTACCGTGCACTAGGATCACAGTAACTAACCTACAAAAAATTCTTTCTAGGATCCTGCATCCATTTGTTAGTCCAAACATTCTTTCTATGCATAGGAATAATATACCTTTCATTATTTCTATCAAATCTATTCATATCAAATCTTATTTCTTCTAGTTGTACCCTAGTTTTCAGACTATGACAAAATTTATCAAACATACCTAGATTCATTCTTTCGAAACAAAAATTTTCACTTATCTTAACTTTCTCAGGGCACAAAGCTTCAAGATATTACCTCTTTCTTCAGATCAGACTTCTCTTCTTAGCAAAGAGCTTCGCAAGTTAAGTAAAATACTGCACACTAAAGTAGCATATCTACACACAGAGCTATATTTTCTTTAATTCCCAACAATCATAGTTTTAGGTCCCAACAACAGAACCATTTGTTGGCACAGGGGCAGACCCAAGGTTCAATGCTTCAACAAAGAACCAACAAAACCCTAACTACCAGCCCTTTCGGCAACACCTGCGAAGCAAATGAATTCTCACCCGAGGTAGAGGTAGGGGTGGTTGTAGGACTCAAATGTCTGCAACCTAACTGGGACACCGATTTGTGATTACATCAATCTAACAAAGCACTTAGTAGTTAACATTCATTAGCATTTAACCCTTATCCACATCCCATATCCAAACCCTAATTACATAACAACACAATATTCAACCATATATAACACATCTAAGCACTTAACACATGGAAAAATATTAGATCTAGCATTTATTCACATCACTGAAGCACTAAGATATCTTACTAGATTCATCTAAACATTCATTATTGCACTTAATATTAAATCATATGAAAAATATAACAACAATAATGCACAAAGAAACCATAACACAAGATATACATGGTTCACCCCAGTGTGGGACTACATCCACCAACTCTTCTCTTATTTATTCTCCTTTGTCAATCTTTTTACAGGTACAGAGCATCAAAACCTTACTCCGTAGAGGACAGGAGATCTGTGTGCACCTCGCTAGATCCTCCTTCCCCAAGTTAGATCACAACACAAATCCTCCTTACACAGTCTGTGCACAAAGCACTACATATGACTTTCACTTATATTTACAGCCTCAACATACACTAAGAACATATCCTCTTACAATTACTTGCACTTAGCACAATACTTAGCACCTGACATCACACCCTTAGCACCACACCCATACGTCGTTACTTACATCGCCTAGATTTCTATTTATACATTACAAAATGGGCCTAAACATGGGTAAACCCATGGGCCAACATCCCATACCCATTACATAACACCTAATACCAAAAATGTCTCTAAAACGGGGTCGAGATCCCATGATCTCCGCTTCAACTTGCGCTCCGCCTTCGACCAGTGTGTCGAAGTCCCAAAATAGGTCAAACATGACCAAGGATATCCAAAAATTGGTCCAGGGCCAACACTCGTGTTCCATATGCAAGTTCAATTGGTAGTTTGATGTATGAAATGGTCTGTACTAGACCGAACATTGCACATGCGGTGGGAGTTTTGAGAAGGTATATGTCAAAACCARGGAAGGAGCATTGGACAACAATAAAAAGGGTTTTCAGGTATTTGTGTGGMACTGCTAGCTATGGATTKTGATACCAAGGAAGACTAGGATTGGACAGAGTGGTGGATATACATGGCTTTGTGGATGCATACTAGGCTGGAGATCTAGATCGTAGGAGATCTACAAGTGGGTAYGTGTTTAACCTGTTTGGAGGAGCAATAAGTTGGATGAGAAAAAGACAGGATGTAGTGGCACTTTCAACTACAKAAGTTGAATACATGGCATCCACTCATGYAAGTAAGGAAKTAGTATGGTTAMAAAKATTTTGTTAAGGTATTGGGTTGGTACATCAAGCTGTAAGGATAGATTGTGACAGTCAAAGTGAAATTTTTCTGGCGAAGAACCCGACTTATTGTTCAAAGACAAAGCATATTGATATTCAATATCACTTTGTGAGAGACATGGTTGAAGAAAAGAAAGTATTGATAATGAAGGTGGAAAATTTGAATAATGTTGCAGATTCATTAACAAAATCTGTGAGCACTAAGAAGTTCTCTTGGTGTAGAGGATCCATGGGCATTGTTGACTATGTAACCCCCTGTATGCAAAGAAAACAATAAGTGGGAGAATTTTGGGTATGTGTTATATTATTTTCATAAGTAGTAGTGTATGCATTGCACTGGGCGTGCAGGGGTTCGGGGGCAGAGCCCCCAAGAATTTTTTTTTGCCTCGAGAAACATGTCACATTTTTGGGCGGCTTTTTAGGCAGATGGTTTTTACCGATGGTTTTATATTTCTGGTTAAGGAATTAGGGTTGTTAACTAATACATGTCTTTGGGTTAGGGTTTTGGATGCCACTGGCTCCTATATGTATATTGTATTGTAAATAATGTATCACTATGAATGCATATAGAAATATGCTAGTTTTCTCGATTTGGGTTTCTAGGGGAAAAATCTCCATGTAATGTTTATATTTTCCATTGTATATTTTATGTTCTTTTACTGAAAAATATGTTTGTAGTAAATATTGTACAAGGTTAAAATATACAAAAAAAACCCGATGCAAGGTGTTATTCCTTCATAGGGAGAGACAACTAGAGTTTACTCTACAAAAGGTCTTTGGAATCCTTGGCAGGGCTCGGTTCACTAGCAAGGGATGTCGGTTGGGGGTAAACCCTTCCATACTCAATGGAACCTCAGGTAAGGCTCCGTACCCATGCCCATCGGATCAGCTGGGGCATCCCCTTTCAAGGTCCTTGGAACAAAATACAGGGAGCAATCCCTGCACAAGCCATGTCATCCAATTTTGGGAGTCAGACGATGACGCCTCAAAGGAAGCAGTTTCCCTTTGTTGGTCAAGGCCCCAGTTTCTACCAAAACCCTGGCCAATAGTCCAACTTTTCTAGGAAACCTGGTTCCAGTCAAAATCCAGGGCCCTCTTTTCCTGTAAATAATTCACAACCAAAACTACCTTTTCTGGAAACACTACATCTACCAAATTTGTCGAGATTACTAAATGACCCGATTTGTCACGATTTGCATTGGTCCCCCATGCCGACCAAGTTTCCTTCGGATATTCTAAAATTTGAGGGCAAGCTTGGCGAAGATTCTGGTGATCATGTGACTACCTTTCATTTGTGTTTCTCGTCAAACTCGCTAAAATATGACTCTGTCCAGTTGCACCTTTTTCAACCCACTCTTATAGGGGTGTTGCGAAGTGGTATATTGAGCTCGATCGCTCAAGGTACTCTTACTTCAACGACTTGGTGATGGTATTCTTGAACCATTTCTAGTTACCTATGAGATACGATGTTGGCACCGAATTGCTGGCTAATTTTCAGAAAACCAATGTCGACCACATCTCTTATCATATCCGAGAATGGTGGCTTAGAAAGAGCTTGATTAAGGTCAAGATTCCTCCTACTTTCTTTCTTGAGTGGTTCTTGAAATCTTTTGTGCCCTGCATATCTAAGGACGTAGTGACTTCCAGAGTGTTTTTAGAAGAGGAGGCGATTATGAGAGCCCAATAGCTTGAACTGAACTACTCTCATTCTGGAATTCTCTACAAGATATTTCCATATGTGCCACGATCTACTCTCGATAAGGCCAAGAAAAAATATGGGCCCCATGCCGATGGAATTGTGAGATCAACACAAAGAAATTCCACAGACCTATTGTTGAATCAGTTATAACAATTGTCGATACAAAATACTATGGCTATCCAGACTCCGAGTTTGGTTGTTACCCCTACCTAGACATCAGTTATACATAGTGTGCATTCAAAAAATCCCAAGGACAACCAGTAGAATGAGGGAAAGAAGAAACAAATAAATAAGAAGAGTAAAGGGGATAAAAAGGCTACCAATAATGTTGGCGAGGAAAAAATGGAGAAGAAGAAGTCGATGTATCTGTGTAATCTATGCACGGAAGACCACCAGACTCACATGTGCCCTCGGCTTGCAGAAGCCCAAAATCTATTAGAGAAACAACAACTTATTGTGCTGACAAACCCTTTTCCACAAAAGAAAAATATGGCTCAGGATTCCGCATCGAAAAGCACAAATCATGGAAGGATGGGAGGTTGGTGGAAGGTCTGCACATAGTTTGGTGGTCATCTATTGAAAGATAAGTGCTAAATCTCTGTCAATTGTATGTTTTGTAATTGTACATGTG
This sequence comes from Picea glauca, assembly GCA_000966675.3. Classification (NCBI taxonomy): domain Eukaryota; kingdom Viridiplantae; phylum Streptophyta; class Pinopsida; order Pinales; family Pinaceae; genus Picea; species Picea glauca. The sequence goes on along the minus strand of JZKD02S0785379.1, from coordinate 5,689 downwards.
TTATAACTTGATGATTAATGCCTGGATATATAAGCTATGTTGTGTGTGTAGGATTATTGTTATTTCCACATTGATTTGTGTATGGTTAGAATATATTGTCAATATGTTTTAATGATTATTTCCAGATGAATAAGTGTCATGAACATAATGTTGTAACTGCTAATTATGTTAGATATGCATCCATATAAATTTACAAAATGGTATCAGAGCTAAGTGAAGCCTCCAATAAGTGGTGTTTCTCGACCTATTGGTGGTCGGGGATGTCACAAAATGGTATCAAAACCATGGTTTCAACACTTAGCCTGGATGGGCCATCTTAGTGGAAGTTGAAGAAAAATTTTCAGAAAAGAATTGTTGTCAAAATAGACAAAATTCAAGTTCAGAGCCCATGGTTTCTACTTGGAACCTGGATGGGTCATGAACGAGAAATTCAAAGTAAAAAGTCCATAGAATTTTTATGTACAGAGTGCCATAAGGGAGTTGAAAGAACACTTGGACTATGATCGGAAACACAAAAGGTGTAATGAGTTTAAGAAATAGCCATAGAGAAAGAAATCATAACATCTGTGGTGTTGGGACGTAGGATATTTTCAAGAGAAAGAAGATTGTTCACAACCATCAGATATGGAGGAAGGTGCAGTAGGGTTAAACTGCAAGCCCTTCGAAATTCACAACTTCGAAAAGGTTTATAGATTATAAGAGAAAAAGGGGGTCGAAGCCTGAAGTTATGGAGTCCTAAAAGGATCTACACCATAGATCTGGAGGGGGAAATGTTTTGATCGTTGGATCGAACGAAGACAGATCAGATCTGTCGGATCTATGCGCAAGTGGCTATGAGTCATAGATGTCATGATAGTTCGTAACTTCATAGTTCGACAATTGGAAAATTGGGGTGTGCTGGTGCACAAATCCCCCGAAGCCTGAAGTCCTGAAGTGACGTGGCTTGTTGATGTCACTTGAAATGACGTGGACACATGGCATGTGTGCCATGTGTTAGTGAGTAAGAACCTTTGGATGATTGAAATGATCGATATAACGTGACATGTGTCACCCACCTGATTGGGCCACATGTTGGTTTCATGTGTCCTGCCACATGATGCTCCTAATGGTGGAAGAAGGTAGTTAAACTTGGCAAAGAAATTCGCTATATCGGGGCCACATTAACTTTGATCGTGATCCATTAAGATCGATGGTCGGGAGGCATTGCAGGGATTGAATTTGCGTGATAGATAATTATGCAGGGCAGTCCCGCAATCCAAACTGTGGTTTCCCAGAAGGGTTACATGTTAGCGTGGGGACAATTGTGGAACGATCGACGGGTTACTCCAAAACCACCAACCCATGTCCCCACAATTTGAAAAGTATAAATTTTGGTATGACGTTTTCGATATATAATTAGTTCGAGCATAGAAATCGTGGGCCCCAATGGACATGTGACACCAGATTGTGAAGTTCGAAGACTTGATACTTCAAAAGAAATGGTTCATAAGGGAATGGGAGGAAAAAATCCTCGAATTTCTGTAACTTCGAAGTAAAGTGACGTGATGAAATCACCAGGGTGACGTGGAAATATTCGAAGATTAGCGGTTCGGGAGTTTTGAGATGTGTGGATGTGAAATCTTTTGAAGTCCCAAATCTCTGAATCTCTGAATTCCCAGAGCTATGGAGCTAGGAGTTCTATAGTGAGTATCAGCCATTGGATGCTAGGAAGTAGTGGACCATTGACCCACCCTACTTCGCAAGTTCTCCAATTTGGCACTCAGAGAGATTTGTTGGAAAGTGCTTTGGAAACCCTCCGAAGCCCCAGAGCCCGAAGTTTCAAGGCTCCGGATAAGCGCTCAGATCATAAGCATTGGTTCAAAGCTGTGGTCACATGTGAAACAAGGGCTGAAGAATAAAATTGGGCTAGCACCCTAAATTTGTTGTAGAATAGAGCGGGGCTTAGAGATAGAAGCCCAAGGGGTTCTTGATCGACCAAGACCCACATAAAATAGAATCTGATATTGTTTTTGTTGAATCAGATTGGTTTGTTCTGTAAAATTATTAAAGTCTATTAACCTAACAAAAAATTTGGTTGATTTCACATTTTGAAGAGTTAACGATTGTCAAAACCGAATTGAATTATCGCATAATGTAGAGAAACGGGGAAGGAACAGGGTGCTTACAATTTGAAAAATGAAGTTAGAGGAATGGATGTCCATTTGGGAGTTGAAGGATCAAACTCCAATGGGCATGGAGAAGAGATAGATAAAGAAGGAAACATGATGAAAATCATTGAAAAGTTGTAGAAGGATGTCCAGAATCACCGAGAAGATAACAAAAATCTCATGAAGGTCGGGGAGAAACAAGGAGAATTCAACAAAAATTTGATGTAGATCCTGGAAAGAATAGAAAACAAATTGGATAAGAAGAGTGGCTCAAGAAAATAAAAAAGTCACCGAATAACAAAAAGTGATAGCAGACATCACCAACACTCCCTGAGGCATTCCAATAAGAGACTACATAGTAGATCAAGTCTATCCCCTATTAGGAAGCATAAGAGGTCCGGGGAGGATGAGATACAAGGAGAAATGAAAAAAATCAAACCTCCTATGTTTGATGGGGAGCACAAGAAGGATGAATATGCAGAGAGATGGTTGTTGGGCATGAGAAAGTATTTTCAATTAAATAATTATTCTTCTCATGCAGAGGGAATAATTGCCATATATCAAATCAAAGGTAAGGCATCCATGTGGTGGGATCAACTTGTGCAGGTGCATCAAATTAAAGAGAAATATGTTACTTGGAGGGAATTCAAGAAGTATTTTGAAAATAAATACTTGACTAAGAGGTACTATGATAATAAAATGAAAGAGTTATTTGAACTCAAGCTAGGAAGTATGTCCATTGATGAGTATGAAAGAAGATTTTTAGAATTTTTGAAGTATGTTTCTTTCATAAAGGATGAGACAGTCAAGATTCAAAGGTATTTGAGTAGGTTTCCACCATCCATCAGTGAAAAAATACAATATGATGATCCCAAAACATTGGAGGAGACCATAAGGCGAGCTAAGTGGCTATATGATCAACAAAAAGCAAGGTGAACTTTCCAAAAATCTTGGGAAGACAAGAAGAAATTCAAGATGGATCAAAGGAAGAAGGGAATTAAGCCACCATTCTTCAAAAATAATCCTTAGGGACAACCAACTTCTAGATAACTCAGAACGATTGAGACAGGTGGTCAAAGTCCAAGGCAACCACTTATTCAATGTTGGGGTTGTAAAGGTGATCATAATTTTATATATTGTCCTCACAAAAGTGACAAAGAGAGATTTTTTCACAAAGTTCAACGAGATGAAACAGTGGGGGACATGGACAAAAATGTACTGAGTATCTATGCAGCCTTGGAAAAAAAGCAAGAAGAGTATCAATCACATGTGATTGAAGTGGAAGGTATGATCAACAACCAAACCATTGTTGGAAGGTTTAAAGTTGGGAGTAATCTTGTCATTGATGGCAAGAACAATGATGGAAAAGATCAGCATGATCAACAACATAGTGATAATGGAAGAGTAAACTCCATTTTAGAATTTTGGATACTGGGAGTTGAAGTGTCAAAACACTTCACCACTAAAGTGGCGAAATCGTGAAGTGGGGAAATCACGAAGTGGAGTTGAATCATCGAAACACTTCACCACAGAAGTGGAAAAATGCGAAATGGCGAAATGATCCTAGTCATTGGATCAAGGTGTGATCTGGGCCATCAGATCCAGGAGGTGAATATGGCAGACCACATTAGAAAGGACAGTCATGGATCGTTGGATCAAGAGGATGCGTGGCGAAAGATTAGAGCTAGTCAAAGACTCCATCTCAGAGTCTCGCTTATCGCGACTTGGAGTGACGAGAATCTCCATCTAAGGATCAGCGAGATGCGAGATCACGAAAATATCAGGACCGTTAGATCACCAAGAATGAGGACCGTTGATCTGAGCTCCATCTCGGAGTCTCACCTATCACGAATTGGAATGACGAGAATCTCCATCTATGGATCAGCAAGATGCGATATCACGAAAAGATAGGACTGTCAGATCACCAAGAATGAGGACCATTGATCTGAGCTCCATCTTGGAGCTTTGCCTATCACGACTTGGAGTGACGAGAACCTCCATATTAGGAACAACAATATGCAAAATCACGATTTAATCATAGCCGTCAGATCAAGGTGTGATCTGGACTGTTGATCCGACTCCATTTCATAGTTTTGCGAATCACGACTTGGAGAGGCAAGAAACATAACCACAAGAATGTTGAAATCATGATATGCGAAATCACAATATGATCTGAGCTGTTGAATCAAGATCATATATGAACCGTCGAATCATAGGACAAGTGGCAAGCGATTGGAATTTCGTTGACTTGGAGTCAACGGAGCATGGTGTGGAAACTCGTGAAATATGAAGCGCCTTTTTGGCACAGCCTATGTTCACTGCTGGTGGTCACGATAAGGGAAGGAGTCAGTTCAGATAAGCTCCATTTCGGGGTTTCGGGGATCGCGACTTGGAGAGTCGAGATGCCTCATCTCTAGATTCAAGAAATGTGAAATCGCGAAAGCGCTTTATGCATAAGCGCGTGGTCACAACTATTGGGCACATCGATGGAAGATGGAGGAAGAATCTAGAGGTGCTAAGCTTCACCATAGGGATCTCAAAATGCCAAATTACAAAATGGCGAAACAGGCACAATATTCTTTCTTCTTAATCCAACAGTTTAGGTGAAGTTGAACAAGATCGAAGGGCTACTTTTGTGCTTCTTAGTGTAATAGATAAAAAAAATGATGATCTCTGCTAGAGGACTCGAAGAGGACTGAGTGTGATTGCCAAAGAAGATGAAGAGTCTCAAGGCATCTTCGAGTGGACTGAGGATTATTGATACAAGCGATTGACAGATGGAAGGGGATTGAAGTCTGTAGCTGAAAACATAAAGGATAAGCTTGTCTAAGATAGAGAAGATGAAGAGTCTCAACTACTAGAGAGGCTGAGGAATATCAACATGACATCTAGTGATGTTGAACTCATGGGAAAACTGCCAGAGAAGCTGAAGGGTCATGATGATGATCAGACAGAGCACTCGAGTTGTGGAGGATATCGACGTGGTGTGAGTATGTAGAGGGATTGCGCGCATTGCATGCACAAGTAGCACAAAAGCTATAAGTACACGATACAAAGAAGATTTGTGGTTGTTGTTGTTGTTGGAGTTGTTGTGGTTTCTGTTGTTGAAGGTGATTCATGCGTGAAGGAGGAGGGAGTGCAGCAGCTGATTTGAATAGAAGAGGAACTATGCAATGAATGGACATGGCGCACAGAGAATAAAAGGCAGAAGAATAGAAAACGCAAGTCATGTGTGCAGGAAGGCAATGAGGCAGATAGAGAAATGAAATGTAACAGAACAATGATGAGTCTGGTAAGCCATTGTTGAACATTATATCACTGTAATGAGTTTTAGCAGCAACGATTTATAAAACAGGGTGGTAGGGAGGTGCTAGGGAGGACTGTTGTCCTCAGAGGTTCAAGTGGGTGCTTGAACACAGGGATTGTAGCTTCCTTCTAGTTGGTGCTAGAGAAACCAGGGAGTTGGTGCTTCCTTCTAGTTAGTGCTAGAGAAACCAGGGAGTTGGTGCTTCCTTCTAGTGGGTGCTAGAGAAAATAGAGAG
>JZKD02S0785368.1:0-14648 GCA_000966675.3 Picea glauca | reverse complement strand
TTTTGTTTCTGCATTTGTTTTATTTTATTGCTCCACGGTCCTGTTTTTCTAACAGAACACAAAGTTCTTTCATCATTACGCCTGTTATAGGAGAAACTGCAAGAACATATGAGAGATTTTAAATTCCAATGGGCTTTGTCATATAGGTCAGGAGGAAATAAAAGTAGAGGTTGTGAAATATTTCAGTAATTTATTCAAGGTGCAAGAACTTCAAACAACACGTGAACAATCCAGATTAGCTAGGATTTTCTCCCGTCTAGTAAATGATGAAGAAGCAAGATCCCTTCTTCGACCTGTTAACTTAGAAGAATTGAGGGAGGTTTTATCCATGTTTAAGCCCTGGGCCTGATGGATGGACAATTGATTTTTTCACTTTCTTATTTGATCTAGTGGGAGTCGACCTTTTAGAGATGGTTGAGGAATCTAGGATGAAGGGGCAGATAGCTGGCGGCCTCAATTCAACTTTTATTGCCCTTATCCCAAAAACGAATAAGCCAACTACCTTCAATGATTTCAGACCCATTTTTGTTTGCAATCTTTGTTACAAGTTAATTTCAAATATCATTGCAAATCGTATCAGACCGATCCTATCCAGATCCCTCTCAGCTAAACAACTCGGCTTTCTGAAGGGTCGACAAATTCAGGACACCATTGGCACTGCACATGAATGCCTTCACAACATCAAAAAAAAGAAGTACAAGTCTCTTATTCTGAAGTTGGATCTACAAAAAACATATAATTGTATTGACTGAGATTTACTAAGGATGATCTTAATTCAAATAGGTTTTGGGTTACAATTCACCAACCGGATAATGAGTTGTGTCTCTGCTTCTTCCTTTGTTGTTTTAATAAATGGTGAAGCAACAAATTTCTTCAGGAGCAACCACGGATTACGTCAGGGATGCCCTTTATCCCCTTCGTTGTTCATATTGGTATTGGAGGGTCTTAGCTTACTAGTTAAAGAAAGCAAAGCGGCATGGAAGATTGCATGCATAAGAGTTTCTAGAATGGTAAAGATCCTCCATATTTTCTTTGTGGATGACATTTTAATCATGACAAATGATACTATTAATGAATGGATAGAAATTGATGGAATCATCAAATTTTTCTGCAAAGCATCTGGCTTAAAGGTAAATGAACAAAAAAAAAAATGTACTACGTGAAGGGTTATCGAAGATAGACTTGGCTCCATACATGACTGTTCTCCCATATAATTTTTCAAAGCTAGCTACTATTTTTAGATATCTGGGATTTTATTTGACTACCGGCCTACAAAAAAGTGTTGACTGGAATTGGTTTTTCTCTAAGATGGAGAAAAAAATAGACCTCTAGTGTAATAGATGGTTATCATTGGGTGAACGTTTTATTTTGGTTAAATCTACTCTTGAAAGTCTACCAGTTTACTGGATGTCGTTGGCGACCATCCCTTGCACTATTTTAAACAAGATCATGATTATAATGTTTAATTTCCTCNAGTATTGGAGAACTTTCTATTTATAGAAAGTGGTTAACCCTAAAATAAGGAAAATAGGTTAAGTGACCTAGAAATGGGTTAAGTGACCTAAAAATGGGTTAAGTGACCTAGATGAAGAAAGTATAAATAATATAGAAATGGTCTCTTGTAGATCATCCTTTTTGTGGATCAATGGAGAGCTTCTTGTGAGAATATCTTTTGGAGTATTGAAGGAGAGCTTCTTGTGAGAGATTCTTGAGCATTTTTGGTGTGGAACACTTGAGCATATTGAATATCTATAGGTGACTAAGGTAAAAAAGGATATATAAGCTGAAATTCTGAGGAAAGTGAAGAAAAGAAGGCCGAAATGCAAGGAAGGATAAATTCTTTTGATGGTGCTTTCTAAGGTATGTTATTTATAGGTCATCTCACCATTTTCGCTATAACTTTTTTTCTATAATGATTCAGATCCTGAAATTTCTATGCAAGTGATAAAACATATCCAAGTATCTATGGTTTAAAATTCATATTTTGGTTCATTGTATTTTGGGAGTTACACTCCGTGGAACATAGGGTTTGTGGCCAGTCCTGAAACTAGTCAAAATCGGGTGTTTCGGGTAAAAACGTCATAAATTATTCATAACATATCCAAATTCCATGAGACCAAATGTGTTGGTTAGGGTAAAATATGTAGTATGTTGTGTAACATTTTTAGATCATTTCATAAAACATTTTGTGCAGGGAACTCTCTACAAGGTCGCTCTCTAGAATAAACCAAAATTCAACAAGGTATGTCATTTTTGCTATAACTCCTTTTATGAGAGGTTACAAGTAGTGCCACTTGGATGAATTGCATAAAACACACTGAATAATATTATGTATCAGTTTCAGATCTGTATTCATTAAATGTACAAAGTTATGATTATTTCAAGTTAGGGTTGTTGACTAATCCAAAACTAGTCATGGTTGAGACAAGCAGTTGATGAGTTGGCACATACATGAGGTGTATAGNATAGATCTGTATTTGAGCTAATCTCAGTAGAATAGGAAGCTTGTTGTATCTTTGTTTGTTCTACAGGACCTATTGAGGAGCTTGGGATTGAAGCTCAACTTGGACTTTGCGAGGAAAAACACCATTTAAAAAGATACACTTTTCTTCTTCCTCTTCATTCATTAGCTTAATTAGATCTAAAAGGATGTCAGTGACCAATGATAGCACCCTTTCTATCTTCGTTTTAGGGGTCTATATACCAAGAGGGAATCTGCTTGTTCGCAGGAGGATTCACCTATAACAGAAATTGACGACTCCACTGGGGAGGATCTTTTATTTTTGTTTCCTTTCCTAGATCTTGTTTTGGCCCTTTGCCCACTTCTTTACCTTCTCCATACTATCTTTGATTGTTAGATCCAAGTGATTGGCTCTTGTTTCCATCACCTTCAAGTTGATTGACTGAGTTGGCTTGATATTTTTGACATTCTGGGCATTTTTCCTGAAATTTTAGAGGCCAGCGCCCCCCTACCCTTGTTACCAGAGCGCTAGCACTCCCTGCTAGGTTTACACAGAGTGTTGGAATGCTCTGGTGCCCCTTACACCAGAGCGCTGCTCCTTTTCTGTGAAAAATCCTTTAGGGCTTCTTCCTCTAAGGTTCAATTTTTTCTTTTTTCACTTGCTCATGGTCTTATCATCTCATTTTATCTTTATCTTGGCCTTCAGTACTCTGTTTTCTAAGAATTGATCTTTTTTGTTTGGAAATTTGACATTTTCTTTCCTTGCATTGAAGTCACTCTTTGTCTTTGCTGACTTAGAGTTAACTTGTTTTTTTCTTCTCATTTATTTGACTGAGTATAAGCCTTCGTGAGGAGATTCAAAAGTCTATGAACCTTTCCATTTGATCTTTGAGGGCATCTCATCCAAGCCATTTTCAATCTTTTTGAGTTTTTGGTTTTCTTTTTGCAAATTTTTGTCATCTTTGTCTTTCTTGTTTTATCACGATGAGAGTGTTTTTTTTGTTTTTGTTTATGTGTAACTTGCTTCTGATTGTCTGAACCTTGTGGAATTTGCAATCTGGATGACATAGGAAGTTTTATATCAGATTGATTATCATTCACACATAAAGCAAAAGGATACTTTTTATGATTGTTTTTGGATATTAGAAAGGAATTCTATGAGATTTTAGCATTATATTGGATTTGATTGAGAAACAAATTGATTGAGAATTCTGCATCTTAGTGTTTGACAATGAAAATAACATCTTTCTCTTTCCCTTAAATATGCATTCATTGAAATAAAGGATTGCTTATCATTTATTATGCATCTTTTTGGGATTTGAGTCATAATACCATCAGTTTCATTGTCATACGCCTTTTGAGTAAAGAACAACTGCAAAATTAACGCTAATTAAAATTTATCTAGAACATTTTGTTTTTAGAATCTTCCACCAAAATTAGACTAGGATTAACACTTTGGATTAGGTAGTGAGTACAACTCTCCAAAGTATTCAAAACAAACATTAGCATCTTGCGATAGGGAGAGAAAAATCCAATTGTCGTATAGGCTTTTTGGGATCCCCCTCTCACACAGGGGTTACGGATGAGGTCACATTCGGGAGAATTACGAAGATTATCCCTCCATGGTTAAACTGTTTGTAGTGGTCAGATCGTATATTGAGGATTCTTATTTAGGCTCAGCTGGTTTCATTTGGTCTCAGTGCTTCGTGTGTTGAAGGAAAATCTCCCTGCGGACAGGTAGATCTCCTCTTGAGAGCTAGATTCTTAACTCTTAAGACATAAGATGCTTATTGTGGACACTGACTTCCTTTTAGATCTAGATAAACTAATGTGTGAGGAGGAAGGAGAAAAGAAGTACCTTTTACTGGTGTTTTTCCCTGCACGATCCGAGTTGAGCTTCAATCTTATGCTCCTCGATAATCCCTGTAGACAAACAAAAGTACAAACAACTTCCTACTCTACCGAGATTAGTTCGAAATAGATCTATCTATTAGAGACAAATTCATGTGAGATCAAACATAGAATTGTAAGAAACAAGCCAAGCATATTATATTCATAAGAACAACAATGAAGAAAACTTACAACCATAGATGTGAGTGTAGCAGCTTCATCAAGTTCCCCTTGTCCAAACCCTTGCTTAAACAGTCCACGCNATAGATCTGTATTTGAGCTAATCTCAGTAGAATAGGAAGCTTGTTGTATCTTTGTTTGTTCTACAGGACCTATTGAGGAGCTTGGGATTGAAGCTCAACTTGGACTTTGCGAGGAAAAACACCATTTAAAAAGATACACTTTTCTTCTTCCTCTTCATTCATTAGCTTAATTAGATCTAAAAGGATGTCAGTGACCAATGATAGCACCCTTTCTATCTTCGTTTTAGGGGTCTATATACCAAGAGGGAATCTGCTTGTTCGCAGGAGGATTCACCTATAACAGAAATTGACGACTCCACTGGGGAGGATCTTTTATTTTTGTTTCCTTTCCTAGATCTTGTTTTGGCCCTTTGCCCACTTCTTTACCTTCTCCATACTATCTTTGATTGTTAGATCCAAGTGATTGGCTCTTGTTTCCATCACCTTCAAGTTGATTGACTGAGTTGGCTTGATATTTTTGACATTCTGGGCATTTTTCCTGAAATTTTAGAGGCCAGCGCCCCCCTACCCTTGTTACCAGAGCGCTAGCACTCCCTGCTAGGTTTACACAGAGTGTTGGAATGCTCTGGTGCCCCTTACACCAGAGCGCTGCTCCTTTTCTGTGAAAAATCCTTTAGGGCTTCTTCCTCTAAGGTTCAATTTTTTCTTTTTTCACTTGCTCATGGTCTTATCATCTCATTTTATCTTTATCTTGGCCTTCAGTACTCTGTTTTCTAAGAATTGATCTTTTTTGTTTGGAAATTTGACATTTTCTTTCCTTGCATTGAAGTCACTCTTTGTCTTTGCTGACTTAGAGTTAACTTGTTTTTTTCTTCTCATTTATTTGACTGAGTATAAGCCTTCGTGAGGAGATTCAAAAGTCTATGAACCTTTCCATTTGATCTTTGAGGGCATCTCATCCAAGCCATTTTCAATCTTTTTGAGTTTTTGGTTTTCTTTTTGCAAATTTTTGTCATCTTTGTCTTTCTTGTTTTATCACGATGAGAGTGTTTTTTTTGTTTTTGTTTATGTGTAACTTGCTTCTGATTGTCTGAACCTTGTGGAATTTGCAATCTGGATGACATAGGAAGTTTTATATCAGATTGATTATCATTCACACATAAAGCAAAAGGATACTTTTTATGATTGTTTTTGGATATTAGAAAGGAATTCTATGAGATTTTAGCATTATATTGGATTTGATTGAGAAACAAATTGATTGAGAATTCTGCATCTTAGTGTTTGACAATGAAAATAACATCTTTCTCTTTCCCTTAAATATGCATTCATTGAAATAAAGGATTGCTTATCATTTATTATGCATCTTTTTGGGATTTGAGTCATAATACCATCAGTTTCATTGTCATACGCCTTTTGAGTAAAGAACAACTGCAAAATTAACGCTAATTAAAATTTATCTAGAACATTTTGTTTTTAGAATCTTCCACCAAAATTAGACTAGGATTAACACTTTGGATTAGGTAGTGAGTACAACTCTCCAAAGTATTCAAAACAAACATTAGCATCTTGCGATAGGGAGAGAAAAATCCAATTGTCGTATAGGCTTTCTGGGATCCCCCTCTCACACAGGGGTTACGAATGAGGTCACATTCAGGAGAATTACGAAGATTATCCCTCCATGGTTCAACTGTTTGTAGTGGTCAGATCGTATATTGAGGGTTCTTCTTTAGGCTCAACTGGTTTCATTTGGTCTCAGTGCTTCGTGTGTTGAAGGAAAATCTCCCTGCGGACAGGTAGATCTCCTCTTGAGAGCTAGACTCTTAACTCTTAAGACATAAGATGCTTATTGTGGACACTGACTTCCTTTTAGATCTAGATAAACTAATGTGTGAGGAGGAAGGAGAAAAGAAGTAACTTTTACTGGTGTTTGTCCCTGCACGATCCGAGTTGAGCTTCAATCTTATGCTCCTCGATAATCCATGTAGACAAACAAAAGTACAAACAACTTCCTACTCTACCGAGATTAGTTCGAAATAGATCTATCTATTAGAGACAAATTCATGTGAGATCAAACATATAATTGTAAGAAACAAGCCAAGCATATTATATTCATAAGAACAAAAATGAAGAAAACTTACAACCATAGATGTGAGTGTAGCAGCTTCATCAAGTTCCCCTTGTCCAAACCCTTGCTTAAACAGTCCACGCACATAATACTGATGCTCCAAATGACATACCACTCATGATATCATAAGTTTGGTATAATTCTCAATCTCCACCCCCCCTCCTCCATGGAAACCCCTCATTATATAGGGTTTGGAGGTTTAACCACCATGGAGAAGATCTCTCATCAGATCCACTAAGAAAGGGATCTCTAAGATATTTGGGGAGAAAATATCTCTTAAGGATTTTGGGGAGGAAATATCTCTCNTTTCTTCCTTCATGTAATATATCCCTCCTCCACATTGACTAGGGATTGTGACATAGGTTATTCCATGGTGTCAAGGTGTATGCGACACTTATACAACACTTTACGACACTTAGGGAGAGGTACCTAGGTCTGAAAATTTCATGTGTAACATCGTGAACTCCGAATCCATTCAGGGTCCTATGGAGTTCTACTGGTCCACTTGTCCTCAATTCTCTCAAAGGATTTCAGACTTGTTATCCTACTCATACGTTCAAACTGGACTGTCGACTGTACCCACCCAGGGGCTGACTGTGAATTGGTGTCCTTAGTTTACATAATATTTAGGTACTTACATGAGGTGACAGTGAAGGGAATTCTCACTGTACCTGGAACAAACATTGGTCAAACTCACCCGGGATCCTTGGAGGGTAAATCCAAAATTACTGCGTGGAAACTTGCACCAAGGTGAAAGTCCATTAAGAAGGTTTCCATTGTAATTGTTACACCATATCCTAGCCCCTTCTTGACTTGATCATGCAACTTTGGATTTCATCACCAACTAGTATGATCATCGAGAGAAGTTTTGTTTGCTTGGTTTGATTCCTAGATTTGATTAGTGTATGCTGTTTCTTTTTCGTTAGTTGGCCATAGATTTTTTCCCTCAAATTTTTGGTTCTGCCAACATTGACCCTCCACATCGTTTGTGTAGGGTACAGGGACTCCCCCCATAAAATATGGAAGATTATACCCCTTTAACCCCTCATTATATGGAGGGCTCTCCTCAACAGAGCGAGGTCCACAATGTTATAACCTCACAGGAGGAAGTTTCGACCTCATTAGAAAATTTTTGAATTGTTACGAATCCTATGGAGGCTTTCCGCATTCTTGCGGGATATGAAAGGCGTTTTCTCTAGATGAATTAAACCAAAGAACTTGTTGTTATTGATCATTCTGAAATTCCGACAGGGTCTCATTTGAGTCACTGAGTGAGAGACCCCCTTTGGAATACTAATATAGTTTGAAGGCCACCTCGCACAGTGCGAGATATTTACGGATTAGGAATAGGTGTTGATATACCTGTCATATCCCAATTACTCGAAACATCTGTTACCTATACCGTACCTTTAGATCATTTTACTGGTACAACCGTTAGTTCCATCATACCGTCCGTTGGTCCAAACATGTAGTCTATTGGTCCGAGTTCCACTATTTCTCTCCAGATGGCCCATTCCACGATGGTCCCTCACATTGCGACTATTCCCACTGGTAATGTGGTGGTTAGCCAAGCTCCCATTGGTACACCACTATAATCTTGGCCTTCCTCGTCACTTCCCCTTGGGTACATAGCATTGAATCCTTCTGTTGTCAACACTACCCAAGTCATACCCAAAAGTTCTATACCTACATAACAACCCGGAGGGACCGGTCTTGGTGGCTCTAATCCATTAAGCGTCACTGGTCAGTCATTTACATCTGGTTTTTGAATTCTAGGGACTCAACCTCATGTTGGGGGGAAACCTCCTTTCGGAGGGCAACCTCCGTTCGAGGGGCAACCTCGTTTCAGAGGGAAATCTCCATTCGAGGGTAAACCTCCTTTCAGAGGGAAACCTCTCTTTGGGTGGCAACCTCCATTTGGAGGGAAACCTCATGCTAGGGGGCAGCCTCAAACTAGAGTCCATCATCAACCTTTTGGATAGAATGCGTCTACGATGCCTAATCCTTGACACAGTCCTTTTCCGGGAAATCCACTATTCCCTGGGGGGCAACATTATCAAGGAAAACAACAACCTTATCCTCCTTATGGAAAAAATGTCTATCCACCTTATGGACAAACCCATCAACCAAATTATAATCCTCAAAATCCATCAGGTTATCCTCCACTCGCACATGATTCTCAACCCTCCTCGAATCCTGTTTACTCTGGTCAACAACAACCGTATGCAGGAGGGCCTACTGGTTACAATTACCCACCTAACCTAGTTTACGGTCCTACTGGTGTCCCTATGCCACACTAGTATCACCCTCATGTTAACCAATATCTACTGTTCCTTGCTACTCTGGATCTCCCAGACTTGTCTCGGTTGACCAATGATCCTATACGTCATTATCCTTTCTGGCCAGTGATTCCAGCTAAAGTACCTTCTAATATTCCAAAATTTGACGGTAAACCTGGAGAAGACCCAAATAACCATGTGATGACTTTCCATTTATGGTGTTCATCGAACTCCTTAATGGATGACTCTATCCATTTATGTCTTTTTCAATGAACACTTACGGGCTCAACAACCAAGTGGTATATCGAACTTCCACGTGGTTCTTTCCAAGATTTTAACTCCCTTTCCATGTCCTTTCTCACGAANTGACTAGGGATTGTGACATAGGTTATTCCATGGTGTCAAGGTGTATGCGACACTTATACAACACTTTACGACACTTAGGGCGAGGTACCTAGGTGTGAAAATTTCATGTGTAACATTGTGAACTCCGAATCCATTCAGGGTCCTATGGAGTTCTACTGGTCCACTTGTCCTCAATTCTCTCAAAGGATTTCAGACTTGTTATCCTGCTCATACGTTCAAACTGGACTGTCGACTGTACCCACCCAGGGGATGACTGTGAATTGGTGTCCTTAGTTTCCATAATATTTAGGTACTTACACGAGGTGACAGTGAAGGGAATTCTCACTGTACCTGGAACAAACATTGGTCAAACTCACCCAGGATCCTTGGAGGGTAAATCCAAAATTACTACGTGGAAACTTGCACCAAGGTGAAAGTCCATTAAGAAGGTTTCCATTGTAACTATTACACCATATCCTAGCCCCTTCTTGACTTGATCATGCAACTTTGGATTTCATCACCAACTAGTATGATCATCGAGAGAAGTTTTGTTTGCTTGGTTTGATTCCTAGATTTGATTAGTGTATGCTGTTTCTTTTTCGTTAGTTGGCCATAGATTTTTTCCCTCGAATTTTTGGTTCTGCCAACATTGACCCTCCACATCATTTGTGTAGGGTACAGGGACTTCCCCCATAAAATATGGAAGATTATACCCCTTTACCCCCTCATTATATGGAGGGCTCTCCTCAACAGAGTGAGGTCCACAATGTTATAACCTCACAGGAGGAAGTTTCGACCTCATTAGAAAATTTTCGAATTGTTACGGATCTTATGGAGGCTTTCCGCATTCTTGCGGGATATGAAAGGCGTTTTCTCTAGATGAATTAAACCAGAGAACTTGTTGTTATTGATCATTCTGAAATTTCGACAGGGTCTCATTTGAGTCACTGAGTGAGATACCCCCTTTGGAATACTAATATAGTTTGAAGGCCACCTCGCACAGTGCGAGATATTTACGGATTAGGAATAGGTGTTGATATACCTGTCATATCCCAATTACTCGAAACATCTATTACCTATACCGTACCTTTAGATCATTTTACTGGTACAACCGTTAGTTCCATCATACCGTCCGTTGGTCCAAACATGTAGTCTATTGGTCCGAGTTCCACTATTTCTTTCCAGATGGCCCATTCCACGATGGTCCCTCACATTGCGACTATTCCCACTGGTAATGTGGTGGTTAGCCAAGCTCCCATTGGTACACCACTATCATCTTGGCCTTCCTCGTCACTTCCCCTTGGGTACAGAGCACTGAATTCTTTTGTTGTCAACACTACCCAAGTCATACCCAAAAGTTCTATACCTACATAACAACCCAGAGGGATCGGTCTTGGTGGCTCTAATCCATTAAGCGTCACTGGTCAGTCATTTACATCTGGTTTTTGAATTCCAGGGAATCAACCTCATGTTGGGGGGAAACCTCCTTTCGGAGGGCAACCTTCGTTCGAGGGGCAACCTCCTTTCGGAGGGAAACCTCCATTCGAGGGGAAACCTCCTTTCGAAGGGAAACCTCTCTTTGGGTGGCAACCTCCATTTGGAGGGAAACCTCATGCTAGGGGCAGCCTCAAACTAGAGTCCATCATCAACCTTTTGGATAGAATGCGTCTACGACGCCTAATCCTTGACACAGTCCTTTTTCGGGAAATCCACTATTCCCTGGGGGGCAACATTATCAAGGAAAACAACAACCTTATCCTCCTTATGGAAAAAATGTCTATCCACCTTATGGACAAACCCATCAACCAAATTATAATCCTCAAAATCCATCAGGTTATCCTCCACTCGCACATGATTCTCAACCCTCCTCGAATCCTGTTTACTCTGGTCAACAACAACCGTATGCAGGAGGGCCTACTGGTTACAATTACCCACCTAACCTAGTTTACGGTCCTACTGGTGTCCCTATGCCACACTAGTATCACCCTCATGTTAACCAATATCTACTGTTCCTTGCTACTCTGGATCTCCCAGACTTGTCTCGGTTGACCAATGATCCTATACGTCATTATCCTTTCTGGCCAGTGATTCCAGCTAAAGTACCTTCTAATATTCCAAAATTTGACGGTAAACCTGGAGAAGACCCAAATAACCATGTGATGACTTTCCATTTATGGTGTTCATCGAACTCCTTAATGGATGACTCTATCCATTTATGTCTTTTTCAATGAACACTTACGGGCTCAACAACCAAGTGGTATATCGAACTTCCACGTGGTTCTTTCCAAGATTTTAACTCCCTTTCCATGTCCTTTCTCACGAACTTTCAACTACCCATTCGATATGAGATGGGTATTGAACTCTTGACCTCCCTTCGTCAGAAAAACTCCGTGCATATCTTCGATCATATTCATGAGTGGAGACAACGACGAAGGTTGATCAAAGCAGTCATTCCTGACCAATTATTGGTAGAATGGTTCACTAAATCACTGTTACCCTTGATCGCTCGTGATGTTGCCATGGGTGGTGTAGTCACTGAGGAAGAGGCCATTGCTCAGGCTCAATACTTAGATTTGGTTTACTCCCAATCTGGTACTTTGTATGAGTTAATCCCAAATTCTACCCATGCAAATATCGCTCCATCTAAACCGTCATCCACGTCACATGTGGATGGAGTTATTGGCTCTGTAAAAAAACAATCCATTTCCCAGTCGACTAGAATGACANGAACACGTGATATATTATTTGAGCAAAAGTCTATCTGGTCCAGAGATCAAATATTCACATGTTGAAAAGTTGGCTCTGGTAGCCGTCATCACTGTCCAGAGATTCCATCACTACATTTTGCTATGCACCACGACGGTTATTGTGGACTCGAACCCCATGTACCACATTTTAACACATCAATTTCTTGGGGGAAAATATTTGAAATGGATCGTTATCCTTCAGGAATTAGATCTCGAGTTCACTAAATCCAAAGCTAAAAAGTGCCTGGTGTTTGTAGAGATTTTTTACGACCTTCCCCATGCTGATGAAGATACCGAGCCCAGATATTCTCTCCCGGACGAAACTCTGTTCCTCATTAGTATGTCCAATCCTTGGTATGGAGATATTCTTCTTTATCTCCAGCCCCAACATTTTCAGCCCGATATCTCTCGTGAAGAACATCGTCGTATCTACCACCATTCTCATCGTTACCTTATTATCGATGACACTTTATACTGCCATGACATTGACACTATCCTGCGACGATGTCTAACTCATGAAGAGGATGAACGTGTGCTTAATGAATGTCACCTTGGAGCCTGTGGCGATCATCTTTCTGGGATGGCTACAACTCAAAAAATCTTATGCGCTGACTACTTTTGGCCCTCAATTTTCAAAGATTATATTGAGGCAGTCAAAAAATGCCCACCCTGCCAAGTTTTTCACAAAAAGTCACAAACCCACCCTGCTCCGCTGCATCCCATTGTTGCCATCGACCCCTTTGCAAATGGGGCATTGATTTTATGCAATGTAATCCTACCTTAGCCGGGGGGCACAGTTATATAATCGTTTCCATCGATTACTTTACAAAATGGGCCGAGGCTATGGCTACCTTTCTGAATGATGGCCGTACTGCAACTCTTTTCTTTTTTAACCACATCATCAATCGTTTTGGTGTTCTACACACCATTTTCACTGATCATGGTTCACACTTCAAAAACCATATGATGAGTGAGTTGCATGCCAAGTTGGGTTTTCGCCATGATAACTCATCCCTGTACTATCCTCAAGCGAATGGACAAGTTGAAGCTATCAACAAAGTCCTCAAAACTATGATCCAACGGATGGTAGGGGCCAACAAGACATCCTAGCATCTACAAATTTTCTCCTCTCTTTGGGCCTTCCATACTTCAGTGAAAACTTCTACTGGATTCACTCCTTTCCAGCTAGTATATGGAATAGAAGTTGTTTTACCAATCGAGTATGAAATTCCTTCGTTAAAACTCAAAGTAGAACTCTTGCCCCACACTTCTGCTGAAGAAGAATGTTTCTTACACTTAAATAGGTTGGATGAAACACGTCGTGATGCTGCTCTTGTCAATGATACATATCAAAAACAAATCAAGAATCAATACGACAATTTTGTCCATCCTCGCACTTTTGTAGAAGGAGGCCTAGTCGTTGTTTATGACTAGGCTCATGACAAGTTAGGGACGGGTAAGTTAAAACCTCTATGACATGGTCCTTATATCGTGAAATGTGTTCTACATAGAGGCACCTACGAGTTAGTGCAATATGACGGAATCTCCCTGGGTGAGCCTCAGAACGGGCTTTACCTTAAGAAGTACTATGCTTAGGACATATAACATACGTGTTGTGTAAACTATTGTATTTTTAGTTGGGTGTGTTTTTTCTTTTGCGTGCTCTATTTTTTGCCTTAATCGCTTATACCATGTCTTGTGTTTTCATGCGCAGATGACATATTCCTTTCCTATCTTTGTCGGGTTTGCAGATGGTGCTAGTCGACACACCTAGAACATTGCTTCCACAACTTGGGTTGTTTACCACTCTGATGAGTTGGTTAGTTCAGGAGGTATTTTCTTAGGATCAACAACTAATAACATGGCAGAATATTGTGCTGTCATCAGACTTTTAACTGAAGCATCCTCCCTAGGAATTTCTTTCATAATTGTCAATATGGACTCTCAACTCATGGTCTGTCAACTCAATCGAATCTACGCTATTCACAATCCTATCATGCTACATCTCCACTTATGAGTTCGTCGTATTGAATGAATGTTTGATTTTATTGAACACAGACACATACCAAGAGAATTCAATACCATTTCAGATTCATTAGCAAATTAAATTATGGATAGATATCTCGCACACAGATAAGTTTTCATAAAGGAAATGAATCACATCACATATCATCATGTAAATTAAAACACATCACATAAAAAACATCATTTGAAAATCATTTGGCATTGTAAAAACTCGGAAATGTATATATATACGACATGACTGAAAAAGTTTGATTACATAAAAAAAAGTACATAGATAGGAAAAATGTGGGTCCTCACACCCATAAACATCATCATACAGAATATCCAATCATCAGGAAGATCCTAATCTCCTTGCATCACATTATGATGTGAGTAACATATCACTGCATGGGCTATTTTCCTCAGTAGAGAGTTAAGACTCTCAGACACTCCCACAGTGTGTCTTTGTAGATGTAGTGGCATTTCCCGCCTCCTAAGAGGAGGGATACCCATCATGATACCTTGGAGGTTTCTTTCAACCTCCAGGAGACCTCCTCCTACTACCCCTTGATCTACCGCTATCTGAGCATCCCC
>JZKD02S0785356.1:243043-258968 GCA_000966675.3 Picea glauca | reverse complement strand
AGGATCTTCCTCTAGATGCTTCTCTTAATAGACATATTTAGTATAAATAAGGGTTGAGGGTATGAAAACCCTAGCTTGGAGATTATTGTAATAGAGTGTTGCTCGACTGGAGGTTTCCCCCTCGAGGAGGCCCGTGAACATTGCTTTCTGAATCAAAGTGTTATTTCTATTGTTGTTCTTATATCATTTTTGTGTTATTGTGGAGATTATGTTGGTTATATTGTTGTTATTCTGCCATTTCTAGCATTTTATTTTTTTTCTGCATGCTTTTTATATCTGGTATATTACATATTTTAACTTACTTGTATTATCCATAACTAGTTCGACAAAGTTTCAAAAGGATTTTCTAGATAAATTTGCAGAATAAAGCACTACAAGATGTTTGATGGCCAAGTTGTTCACTACCACCATGAGTTCAAAGGAGAATATTAAAGACTTCAATCAAATATTCACCACTATATTAAACAAATTCCAACCCAAATCTAAACCCACTCAGGAGTTTCAAATCGAAGTATATGCTAACACTATCCTAGCCTCTATTTCCATGTTTGTGAAGAGCGTTGCCAAAGCAACCTTAGGTGATAATTTTGAAGAATCCAAAACAATAGAGTTTCAAATGAAGGGATGTAAAGAAGGCCAGGTCTCATTAGTTAAGAAAGAAGTTCAACCTCCTCCCAGGAGAGGACTACTGTTGAACTAGACCCCTAGGGAAACAAACAAAACAAGGTCCCGAAAAATGAAGTGGAGACATAGAAGATCTACAATGCATGGTCAATAAATTTTCAAATGAAATCATAGACATGAAAAGAAGTGCAAGGGAATGAAACCAAGTATAAACCTTTTTTCAAAAGAAATCCACCATTCAAAGCGGTTGAGCCTCCCCCAACCAACTTAAACATCAATCTGGGAAACGTAGCATCCGACTCTTTTTATACTTATCACCAAGAGAAACACTCTGAAAGAGACTTCCCACAATGGGTGCATTCTATGAATTTGATGGCCAACTGATTTCTAAATGAATTTTCCCTTACCAAACAATCAAGTTGATCAGTTATGAATATTGTTGATCAGGAAGAAGTTGATCCACCAGAAGAAACAACCATGCTTATATGGGACCTTGACCTACCAATGCCTTCCTATGACCTATTTGAAGTTCAAGAACCACCTGCAAAAGTCTTGGTTGTGAACACATGAAGTAGAGGTCAACATATCTCAAACGACCTCACTACAACCCAAATTTCAGGAGGAAAACTAGGGATGATTTTAGGGGCTAAATTTCGCTCAAGGGATAATTTTCCAAGGTTTTTCCCCAAAACAAATTCGCTATTCAAAAAATGATTCGCCCAAACTCTATAGGATAAAATTATTTTACCTTTAAAATCACCAAAATTTTATACACACTATGTAAAATCCTTAGAAATTTGAATATTTTTACAAAAATATCACCAAACATTTTATGGTTAACATATGAAGGATTAGTAAGATTCACCAAGGTTTCTACATTTTAAAATAAATTTCCATCCTTAAAATCATCCTTGAGGAAAACCAGCTCTCAATCACCCGAAAGAACCTTTTGTCCCTCGTATAAATCCTATAAACATTCATACAAGAGAATCGCCCAAGCTAGACTACAACATAGTATAAGACTTGAAAAAATTGAAAGAAAATATATCGTTCATGGACATATGTAGAATCCCTTAGCAAAAGGAACTTCTATTAGAAGCATTGAAATCAATAGAAATTCCCACAACAATCACTCACCAAGGTGAAAATCTAACCCCCGTAGATCTAAGGAATAAACCAAATGTGAATGCCTACTCTGAAGATAAGAATGGAAAACCTTTTGTCTCACTATTCCTTTTGACATTTGAAGTCTTCAACAGAAACCTCCATCACTGTTTGTTTGACTCAGGAGCATCCTCTAATGTCATGCCATTTCCTATTTTCAAAAAATTAAATGTATCCCCTCTCAAAAGAGATAAACATGTTATACAACTAGAAAGAATCCAGGTGAAGGTTATGGGAGAACTCAAAGATGTAATGATCATAATAGCGACACACCCTAAATTTGTGAAAGTAATTGACATCATTGTAGTAGATATTCCAGAATTATAGGGATTATTATTAAGTCGAGATTGGTATGAGAATTTAAATGGATACTTTTGTACAGACTAGGCTCACCTTTGGATTCCATAAAAGGGACACACAAATACGATCAGGATCGATAGGCAAAGATATCTAGAGCATAATGTCACCAACTTAGAAACCCTTAATGAACCCTCGTCGACAGATTTCCCCATGCTAGGCAATTATTCTTGTGACTTCAATTTTGGGAATTTCTTCCGCCTCTCATCTGATATCCCTCTTACTCAAAACTCCAAAATGATTTTTTCAATAAAAATTGTCGACAATGATAGAGGAAACCCTCTTTTGTCGAGGACATATGTTAGAAATAACAGAACAAGTAGGAGGAAAGGGGGAATGTGGTAGTAAAAGGGAAACTAAAAAAATTTTCTCACCAATTTGGACCTTATACTTTGATGGATGTAAATCAAAAGAAGGGTCAAGGGTAGTGTGCATCCTCATTGATCCAAAAGGTAAATGACATTTCCTTTCCTGTAGACTAGAATTCGAATGCACAAATAACATCACCGAGTATGAATCTCTATTACAAGGGCTAAATAAATCCATAGACTTAAATGCTAAATAATTGAATAATTTTAGAGACTCTAAAATTATCGTTACACAAGTAAGCAACACTATACATTGCAACTCTCCACACATGAGGAATTACCAACAGGAAGTGCACAGGCTAATAGATCATTTTGAAGCCTTCAAAATTACTATGATCCCCAGAACAAAGAACATTATTTCTGATTCTATGGCCACTGCTACCTCAAGGCTATCACCTCTAGAATATTATGAAGCCTCCTGGTTCACTGTGGAGCTACTCGACAAACCGTCGGTGTCGAACAATATTTCTAATTGGAATGTCTTTGAAGGAGATGAACAGATCATAAAAAATTTGACCATTCAAGATAATTTTAAAGACTTGGCTATTGAAAATGAAGTATTCCAGGAACAATCAACAAAAACCAATCCTCAGAGAGATCAACCGACTAACAACCCAAGTTCTCACACAATACCGAATGGAATAGCCAATTTAGAAAACCTTTTTGACCTAAGGGAAAGATTTCAAGGGTCAAAGAATGCAAAGATGGGGATTTCTTGTCCCATGCATGAAACTATACATTTTGGAACCCTTGAAAACCCCAAAAATATAAATCTCAGCAAGATAGTATCTAAAGAGGAAAGGAAGGCCTATCTCAAACTTTTTAGAAAGTATGAAGATGTTGCATGGTCCTACCGAGATCTGAAAACTTATGATACTCGTATCATTCAACGCGCTATCTTGTTAAATCTTGAAGTAAAACCCTTCCAACAGAAGCTCCAGAAATACCACCCACCCTTGGAGGCTCTCATGTGTTAGGAGTTAAAGAAACTACTAGATGCCAAGATTATTTTTCAAGTTAGACACTCTGCATCGGTATCAAATTTGGTTCCTATGAGGAAAACTTCTATGGAGATCCACATATGCATAGATTTCAGAAACCTCAATAGAGATTCAGAAAAGGACAACTAACCAGTCCCACCAGTGGAGCAACTCTTGCAGACCGTGTCTGGCTCTGAATTTTTCTCCCTGTTGGATGGTTTTTCAAGTTACAACCAGGTTCTAGTTTTAGAGGAATACCATTTCAAAACTACCTTATGAACCAAGTGTAAAACATTCACTTATAAACATATGCCCTTTGGGTTAATCAACTCAGGGGAAACCCTCCAGAGGGCCATGGATGTAGTGTTTCGAGGACTAATCAACAAATGTGTAGTAGGCTATTTGGATGACGTGACTATGTATTCAAAGAAAAGAGAAGATCACATCCAACATTTAACCCAGATTTTTGATAGGTGTAGCAAATACGATATATCCTTAAACCCTAAGAAAACTGTTTTTTGTGTCGAGGAAGGTAATTTGTAGGCCACATTATATCTCAAGTAGACATTCGCATAGACCTAGAACGGATTAGGGCTATAGCTCAGCTTCCATTACCCCAAAAAAAAATGTTATGCAGTCATTCTTTGTCAAAATCAATTTTGTGAGGAAATTCACCCATTATTTTGCTAAAATGATCAAACCCTTACAAAAAACTATCCGTAAAGATGTTGAATTTAAGTGGGATGATGAATGGAAAAGGTATTTCAACAATATTAAGACTGCGATATCTCAAACCTCAGTGTTGCGAAGTCCTTTTAGAAAATATTTCTTCCCCTGTACTTTCATCTCTGACCAATCATCAGTTGCATTATTGACTAAGAAGGATGATGACAAAAATGAGGCCCCGATATTGTTCATGAGTATTAATCTCCAAGGGGCTGAAATGAATTACCCTTCTATAGACAAGCAGGCTTATGCAGTATATAAGGCAGTGAAATAATTCAAATCTTACATCCTTAAGAACCATACCAAATTCATCGTGCCTCACCCTACAGTCTGATCCCTATTCACTCAATAGGAGATGGGGTAAAGAAGAGGAAACTAGATTGGGGTAGTTCATGAATTTGATCTAGATATAAAACATTCTAAACTAGTTAAAGAACAAGGGTTATGCAAACTGGCAGCTGAAGCCCAAGACCAAGTAAATGAAGACCCCATACAGGAGAATGAATTGGCATTATGGTGTGGTAAAGCTTCATACGTCTCCCCGGGGCAAGAGTCTTGGTATGAGAAACTAACTTATCTCCTGCATCATGGTAGTTTCCCAGAAAACCTAAACCCTAGGGAAAGGAGAGCCCTCGAGTTAAAATCCGCATAATATCACCTCATAAATTCGGTGATCTTCCATGGTAATTATAATGGGGTACTTTTAAGATGTCTCGAACGTTAATATGTAGACAAAGTTCTGAAGGAGCTCCATGATGGTCCTACAGGTGGAAATTTCGCAACAAACACCACTGCTCATAAAATACTTAGAGTTGGCGATTATTGACCTACTTTGTTCAAGGACACTCAAACATACGCTAGAAACTGTAAAAAATTTCAAATAAGTGCGGGGAGGGAGAAGAGAGCAATTGTCCCACTCCAACTGGTGGTCATTTCCAGGCCATTCGAGCAATGGGGGATAGATATCATAGGATAAATTCCACTGATTTATTCAAAAAATCATAGATACATACTAACCACCACATGTTATTTCACGAAATGGGCAGAGGCCATCCCTCTGACTCATGTAAATGAAAAGGTGGTGATCCAATTCATATAGCAACATCTGATCACAAGGTTCTTTGTGCCTTATGTCCTTGTTTTTGATAATGCAACTTACTTTTCTTCCACCTTATTAACATAGTTTTCTCTAGGCAAAGGAATCATAATCAGATACTCTACAAACTACTATCCACAAGGGAACATAGTGGCATAATCAACTAATAAGAACCTAGTGAGCATATTGAAGAAAATAGTTGCAGAAAACTAGAGGAATTGGCATAGTTTACTTCCTAATTCTTTATGGGCCGATAGAGTTACACCCAAGGAATATATAGGTAACTTCCCATACTTTCTAGTATATGGATAGGAAGCCATTCTCCAAAACGTGCTATATCTTCCATCTCTTCAACTTGCTCAATATTCGAGAGGACAACCCTCATTAGTAATACAACAAATAATTGATACCCTCCCCATGCTAGAAGAAGAAAGGGAGAAAGAAAAATCAATGTTCATAGATCATCAACGGATAGTGAAAAGGTCGTTTGATAAGCATAAGGATAAAGAGAATAATTTTGAAGTGGGAGACTTAGTCCTAAAATGGGACAGAGCAAATGAGCCGAAAAGAAAACATTCTGAGTTTCAGAATCTATGGCTCAGACCTTTCCAGGTGGCCAAGAAGATTGGGGTAGGAATGTATCGGTTGCAGAATTTAAGGGGGGGAACCTGACGTCCTCCCGGTGAATGTCCAAGCCCTAAAACAATATTTCCATTAAAATAATAATAATAATAAATATATTTTATTTTTTTGTGTATATTTTCACGATGTTTGTTTTAGGTATGTGAATTGCAAAATCATATTTTGTTTTTGTTTCTTTCTATTGTACTTATGCACTTTTGAATATTGTGTTTATAAATACAATGGTTGACCTTAATTCATGTGATTTGACAACCTCTATTCCTAACTCATCCCTCGCATACAACACAAGAAGTGTTGGGGGACCTGCGGTTGTTTTAAGAGATCCTCTACCTAACTTGCGCAGAGGAAAAACCTTGGAAAAGTGATGAAGTGTATGCCTAGTTGTCTGGTAAAACCTTAATGGAAATATGGTAAGACAAAAAGGAATATATGTAACTTAGAGATAGAGTTAGAAAAATTTCACCTTAACCATTTCATTTTCCAAATAATAGACGTCCTCCTCTCCCACTCCCTCAGGGAATTCTGCTGAAATAAAATCAACTATATCTAATGAGTGCATAGTAGGAGAGGGTATGCATATAAATTTGTCATGGCTATGGATGCTCGCTGGTAGGGCAGCAAGGTTTGTGACATCGGGGTGACTTCATCGGGGCTATGGATGCTCACTGGCAGCAGAGAAACAATGTAGCAAGTTAATAAAGGTAACTAAGGGGCCTAGTTCTAGTGAATGCTTTACTAGAATATTTTCAAAGGGGGCGTGAGTCAGGTTTACATGAAATGAAGGTGGAATAAAGGTTGAAAAACCCCATAGGTACGCCCAAATGCACCAACCATGGAATTTCAAATGCAAGGATAAAAGAGGCTCTGATAAAAAACCAGTTAAGTTCTTAATAAAAAAATTCATCACCTTCACTTGAGCCCAAGGTAGGAGCAGAGATTTGGCTTTCTCCCAGTAAGTCACCATTTGTTGAGTACTCAACACACACTAAAAGGCCTTTTTCAATTATTTGGTTCTTTGGGTACCACTTGATTGTTTACACTATCTGATTCGACTTCATTTTGAGAAATGTTTTTTCTTTTCTTATTCGCGTGACTCTCATTACCCATTCAGGTTTATTTTAACTTATGAAACCCCATGAATTAAAAGGCCTTAACACATGAATAAAGAATCGACAACCAAAACACTTCACCTGACGTGCTCAGATTCAACATCAGAAAGAATTCAAAGAAGGAAAAGAACCACTCAGAAAACATCAGTCGTCGATCATTGATCTCCATCGACATCGGAAAAATGAATTTTATGTTTTTCATCAATCCTTTCATAAGGATATCATCGATAGCCATTTCCCCTTCGACATCAGTAAAAGACTAGGGGGATAGATGTTAATGAAGAGAGAATAAATATAGTGGATAGCTGATGCCCGATATGTTTATCAAAATTTGGGAGAACCTAAAAATATCGCAACAAACATTCTAACCATGCAAAAATTTATTCATGATCGTTGATCCCCGATGCATTTTTGGCATTGAGACTTTTCGAGGGACCTAATCCGAATAAAGCACTAGATAGGTTTATCATTGATCGATAACCATAGATACCTTTTTGGCATTGGAAAGCTAAGGTTTGTTTTAGAATGGATAACTTAAGGAAATTCTTGACTCCTATTAATACATGTGAATTAGTTCACCGGTCTTCAACGCCACCTGTCTTTACCAAATTGGAGAATCGTATGGTCTAGTTTTACCCTGAGTCATTCTTGGTTCCCTAATTTTGAGTCACACCATCGAGTCAACTTTTCCACGACATCATCATACGATGAAATGGATCAGCATTAGAGGTTTTTGTAGAAGGACATCAACGAAAACATTCATAAGACATCTCTGATCCCCGATCCACCGACTGAGAAGGCGACACAATGGGATGGTTTAGCATTAGATACAATCGGATTTTGATCATTTAAGGAGATAATTAATACGCAATCCCTCATTAGTTTCTACCGCGTGCGCCAATCAAAGCAACCATTTAAAATCACCGATAGACCACATCACCACCCGTGCCTCCATCGTCAACCCACAATGAATTTAATTTATAGAGATTCAGTGGTGGATTTGTTAAAATTTCACTCATAACCTGAATTGAATGGATGATGTGACATGGTAAGTTCTTCTCTATTTAAATTCTCTTGAGTCATTGTAAATGAAATCATTCTGCACATAAGAGAATTCTGGAGCATCTGAAGGAGAAAGACGAGTGACTCAAAGGTTGTACTAATCCCATGATTGTCAAAATGACCAGGTTTTAACAAGATTTAGAGGTAAGTATCTGAGTCGGTAAATTTGTTGGCTGTAATTCATATGCTTTTATCCATTTTTTTGTTTTACACATTCTCTGAAATTTTACTTTAGTTGCAGGAACAATGCCACCAAGAAATCCAATCACTAGACAATTGTCGAGGGAGTTGAAGCTGAAATAACTAGAGGTAGGTGAAGGATCCTCTCGAGGGGACACAAAACAATTGGAATACACTATGAGTTTGGAGCCTATCATTAATAAAACAACGAAGAAGGTTTTCATCTAGCCTCCGGCCTTTGGAGATACAGAGGCAAGAACGGGGTCCAATATGGCACTCCCACATTGGGGAGAACTCTTTAACAGAGTAATCCATATGTAAGAGTTCTCGATGACGAGGTGTTCCTAAACATCCTATGGTCATACCTACATATGGTGGCAAGAAGAACCCTTTTTTTTCCTGGTATTGAAGTCCTAAAGTGGCTCATCGACCACAAAGACACACATAAATGTTTAATCAATGATGAAAATGGTGGGTTTGTCAGAGTGTTCCTATCGGTAGAAGTTCATAAACACTACAAGCTTAGATATCTTGAGGAGTGGCTAAACACAAACTTCATGGTGAAGTTCTACGAATGCCATGACACCAGCCGGGTGATGGCCTCATGGTGGAGGGAGTACAAGAAGTAAACCAATTGGAGGATTGGCTAGTACAGGATGACAAATTTAAGGGATCCATACATCTATTTGATGGGTCTCATCTGTCAATTATATGGAGAGAAGGAATGCTCCAAATTTTCAGAGGCATGGATGCCCTTATCTTACACATTGGTGATCTTCGGGAGCGGTTTCAACAGGGGAGAAATAATTTATAAACAACTAAGCATCTGTGTACAACAGGCTCAAACGCTAAAGGAAGGAGAGACACCATCTTTCCATGTGGATTCATACTTACTTGATGTCACGTGTGCCAGAAACATCTTCGTCGACATGAATCTAAGATGGCATGTTGTAGAGATCCTGGACCACGTCTACTTTAGCGTGCTATGGGAGAACATGCATAAGAAGTCTTACTCCCTCATCTGCGATGAATTCATCACATGAATTTGTTTTATTCTTTTTAAGAAGGGATGCCCAAGACTATTGGTTGTGACCAAGAAAAGGATATCCAAGGTAGGCCACTCATACTTGGGTGAGCGCAAAACCTACATCTAGGTGTTCGAGGCCACTATAGCACCACATATTCTACCAGCTCATGTCCTAAACCAACGTGTAGTAGGAGAAATATGCTATCAAACCATATTGCAAGGCTACAATGCCACCTTGGTCAAGGATAAGAAGTGGGCGTTCATACCCTATGGTTTCCATGTAGGGTTCTACTTGGTAAAGGATGTAACTCAAGCCAAATAAGAAGGGTTGAGCCAACTTGAGTTCATATTCCTGACATGCCAATACCGCAAGAACGATCCAAAGGGACTGGTCTTGCAACATGCTTCACAAGTTTCATCCTGATAGGCGTATGCCCGTGACAAATTCGAACATGAAGTCTTTACAGAAAATTCCCACAACTGGGACGAGGTAGTAGCAAGAATGGTTGACCCCATAATGACCAGGTTCAGGGCCATGAGATTGGATTAATAGGAAATTAGAATAGAGTAATCGGCTCAAGAGTTCCTTAGATATAGGGAAGAAATCAGAGTGACATAGGCAACAGAGGCTCCCCTAGTGGCTCTGGTGCAGAATAGGTGATTTCCTATGACACCAGATGCATGGGAAAGAGGATTTATCATGATAGAAAATGTACAACTAGTAATTGATCAGTTGTAGGACACCCCCGACCTCATAGTAATGACAAGGGTCCTTATCAACAACCCATATGAAAGTTGGGTAGGTCCAAGTGAACCTTAGCTAATAGAAATTGATGAAATCGTCGGGTTAGTTAACACTAAAGTTACAACTCCATAGGCTAGATCACCAGGGAACATTTTAGCTTAGCCAGAGATATAAATAAAAACAGGGATAGAAAGTGCACCAAACACCCTCCACGACTTGATAACAATATATGATGATAAGGAAAGTTTGGAGTTGTCCTTGGTGGCTCCTGTGTAGATCACACAAGAAAAGGAGCCCAAGAAGGCATCTTCCCCAGCTCCTGATGCTTAAATTCAGGGCCTTCCACAGAATGACCAAGAGGTTGAAAGTGTCTTAGAAACTGAGCTGCTCAATGTACTGGAGACCCAAATGAATATTTCGATGGACGAGCCAGGGTCGGGCGAACAAAAGGAAGAAGTTCCACAGTAGAAAATTGACATCTCCATAGCCAATTATCAAGTAAGTACCGAGCCTACCCCTAATGCTTGAATTTCAACTAGTACTCAACCTCCCATTGAGAAAAAACTAGAGGTGGGACCCTTAGAACACACAGAAGAGGTTCAAGAACCCAGTCTTGAACAGATATACACCATCGGAAGCCTTGGAAATATGCTTACCTGGGGAGATCAACAAATCCCCAAGACCGTGGATGAATTTTTTGATATACAAGCCATCTTTGGAAAAGGAAATATATCATGAAGAGAACCACCAAGAAGAGGAGGATTACTCTAGACCGATCCATCCTCATCACCACAGAGGAAAAATTGGTTAGCATGGAGCATGCCAAGACATCCGAACTTATGGAAGCAAGGATGGAAATCACATATGCCACCCTGATCAAAGTGAAAAGGGATGAAGAGGAGATGGCCACTGTAATGAAGGATTTGGAACATCTATGCCATTTAGAAAAATATTAACAGGACACCACACAGGCCGCGATGTTCCTGAGAAGTGAATTCCAGGAGGCCTATAGTAAATTTACAGATGAGCGATACCTATTCACTGCAAGGATAGTCAAGCTTAAAGATGACACACTGATGGCACTGGTGACATGAAAGGATATGGAAAGGTGGTATGAGAAATCACACCAAACCATGGAAAGGATCGACTACATCAGCGCGGTCCAATAGAGCCAAGATGCCAAAGAGCATGGCATTCAGGTACTAAGGGAAAGCAACATCGATTACATAAATAATTTGATTGAATATTGGGTTATAAATGGCTCAGGAAATTCATCGAGAAATCCAAGAGAAATGGGTCGAGTGCAAAAAGAGTTAGAGCAAGATCAACCGAGAAATGCGAGACATCGGCCTCCCTGAATTCGGCACACCTGGTGAATTTGTCGACTTGTGTGACATAGTCAAATTACATGTCGAACAAGACTCACCATGGGTTGTGGAGATAGAAATGGTGGCAAACATGGTGTCAGGTCAAGTGCAACAGTTAATGGAACACCCGATAAAGGCTCGAACCATGTTGCAGTAGTTAATTGCTACAACAGTCAAGTATCGGGCATGGGCAGTAGAGATAAGAGAGATCCTTTCAGCCCCAATGGAACAACATAGATTCCCATATGCCAACACATTCGAGGATATCCTTGTCAAATGTTCAAAGTACGAGAAGATTCATCCACTCAAGTGAGATCATTTGATGACTCTTAGAATATTGAGAGATGAAAGCACCATGTGGCGAGTTTTTTTTTTACTTAGCTGCAATTTCGATAGTTATTTTTAGTTAATAATATGTTATAAATAAGAGGATTGACCTGTTAACAAAAGGTTGATGGTTGTTGCAAAGACTGTCATTTTGGATTTGTAAAGAACTATGTTGGAGCTACCTTAATTGAGAAGTTGTGTTTAGGACCAGAGAAAAGTTTATGTTTTTTCATCAAAATCATCTTTGATTGGATCTGAAGAAGAATTATTTTTTATTTTATCTCATGAATGGATGTTGTAACGAGTAAGAGCTTTTGAATATGTTGATAAGTTATCCGATTTAATATTTTTATAGTTCTTATCTTTAATGATGAAAAGTAAATCGTTGTGTTAATATGTGATTGATGATTAGAGTTAAGGAAACTATTTTTCTTTACATTGTTTATTTCATGTATGTTTTCTTCTGATAAGTGTATCTCAGTCAATAATTGGAACACCAACAAGTTAATGTATTAGTATTAGGCTCGTTGTCAGTGTAAGAATCATTTTCTACATGTTTGAGCACGTGGTTTATCCCAAGCTCATCCTTCTCTTGTAGTTAAGATTTCCTACATTGTTACTCAGTTGGTTTATACCAGATTTTATCTTGTATCAGTCCTACCTACAAGAGAAAACACAAAAAAGAGAACTTTCAAACTGAAGGAGGATCTTTCGCAAGAAGACGTCTTGTCAATCACTATGTAAAGCCTATCGATTAATTGGTTGGATCACAAGGTCTGGAGAACCATTCCACTATCAAACGTTGTATATTCTAATTGGGCCTTGGTGGTGGGTTTGGTTCCTACTATTGAGTTAAAGGCATTTAGAACCCCTCAACAACTTCCAAACAGGGATTCCTACCATGTCAAGAAGAACCTGAGAAACCAGAGTTTAAGTTCGATGATGCAAAATCTGAATCATCTGAAGAATATAAAGAAGAAGAAGAAGAACCTCATACCCCAGTATTGAGGAGATCAATGAGGAAAAGAAGGAAACTAGAAAGGCATATTCCACTTGATTTTTGTTCTAATTTTTCTTTATCTATTACTGGTGATGATCCCATAACTGTCAGGGAAGTAGTGAATTCATTGGATAGTAAACTATGGAAGAAGGCCATGGTTGAAGAAATGGATGCCTTGGATAAGAATGAGGCATGGCATATAGTTGAGTTTCCATCTGGAAGAAAATTTGTTGGTAGAAGATGGTTGTTTAGGAAGAGTGTCATGTAGAAGGAAAAGTGGAGAAATACAAAGCTCGGTTAGTAGAAAAAGGTTATTTCCAGGTAGAAGGAATTGAATTTGGTGATATTTTTTCTCTTGTTTCCATGTTAACTTCTATTATATTTATTTTATCTATTGCTGCTACTTTTGATCTTGAAGTGGAAAATATGGATGTGAAGACAAAATTCCTACATGGGGATCTGGAAGAAGAAATCTAAATGAAGAAGCTAGAAGGCTTTGTAGTGAAGGGAAAGAAAGAGTTGGTCTATAAGCTAAAGAAGTCACTATATGGTCTGAATCATTCACCTAGGATGTGGTACCAAAATTGTGACACATATATCCTTGGATTGGAATTTGTGAGAAGAAGGCTTGATCACTATGTATATTCCAAGCAAGTTGGTAATCACTTTATTTATGTAGTGTTGTATGTTGATGACATGTTGCTAGTAGGAAATAACATGGATGTTATCAAGGAGATGAAATCATAGGTATCCTCCAAATTTGACATGAAGGATCTGGGCACTGCTAACTTCGTTCTGGGAATGGAGATTGAAAGAGATCGTGCAAACAAGAAACTCTGGTTGAATCATAGAAAATATGTTGAGATGATATTGCAGAGGCTTAATATGCATGGAAGTAAACTGGTCAAGGTTCCTATTCCTATAGGTGTAAAGTTATCTGCAGATTAGTGTCCCAAGACACAGGAAGAAGAAGAGGACATGTCCCATGTTTTGTATGCCAGTCCATTTGGAAGTTTGATGGATGCAATGGTCTGTACTAGACTGGACATTACACATGCAGTGGGTGTTTTGAGCAGGTATATGTCAAAACCAGGGAAGGAGCATTGGACAACAATAAAGAGGGTCTTCAGGTATTTTTGTGGCACTACAAATTATGGATTGTTCTACCAAGGAAGACAAGAATTGTACAGAGTGGTGGACATACATGGGTTTGTTTATGTAGACTAGGCTGGAGATATAGATCGCAGAAGATCCACAAGTGGGTATGTGTTTAACCTATTTGGAGGAGCAATCAGTTGGATGAGAAAAAGACAGGTTGTAGTGGCCCTCTCAACTATAGAAGTTGAATATATGACACCAACTCATGAAAGCAAGGAAGAAATATGGTTGCATAGATTGTGTTTAGGTATTGGGTTGGTACAAAAAGCAGTGAGATTAGAATGTGACAGTCAGAGTGCAATCTTCCTGGAAAAGAACCCTACTTATCATTCAAAGACAAAGCATATTGATGTTAAGAATCACTTTGTGAGAGACATGGTTGAAGAAAATAAGGTGTTTCTTGAAAAGGTTAACACTTTGAAGAATGTTGCAGATTCATTGACAAAGTCTGTGAGCACAAAGAAGTTCTCTTGGTGTAGAGTAACAATGGACATTGTTGCCCTGGATTGTTGACTATGNACTATGAATTGGACTTTTGTTTCTTGAACTTTTTTATCGACGCAATTCTAATATCCATTAGTGTGTTGTTATGTCTAACTGTTGTAGATTCTTGAAGTTTCATGTATGATTTCATCGCATGGTCTCTGAAAGTTGTCACTAAATGTGTAAGATTTTAGTCATCATCTTGGATTTTTCATGCAATCCATATTTGTCACAAATCAGATAATGTTGCTCTGGGTCTTCTGTCTCTGTCCTGTGGAAGACGGGTAATATCATCTCTTCTCCCACCATTGCTTTCTGTGGAGTATTCCTCTATTTTGGTATCCACATCTATGCTAATGTTGGTCTACTATTATCACTAATTTTATGACCACTTTGACGACTCTAGTTAGTCTAACTATTAATTTCAACTAATAAAATTGCTCATGGAAAACATTTTACTTCAGATATCAATGATGCACATGAGATAGTGGGTTTGATGCAAATTATGGCTTGAGAAGGGATGCTTTGATTCTCTTATGTCAAACTAAACTGAGGTTCCTTATTTCTCTTTCCTTTGTGAGGTTTTTCTCTACTTTGGAGTACTATTCCTACGTCTTGTTCTTCGAACTCATTGTGTTGTCTCTCTCACTTGGACACATATTTATGCCTATGGGACTACTAAACTGGAATCTCTTTCCACTATGCATTACTCAAATATATTCATCTAACACATTGTCTTCATCTCTTCTTGGAATCCTCAGCTCATCCTTTCTCTATTAATTCCCTTCCACACCCTCATACCATCCCCGGGTCAACCCCCAGTTCCCTGGCATGCACGGAGCCCCCTTAACAACTAGGGTAATCATATTCCAACTCCATGACATCTTTGTCAAACAACAACATTTTAATTGACGTATACAATTAATTTAAATAACCTCCACACATCCCTTTGAAAAAATCCCTTTCTGCAATACTATAAAATTGAGTTGCATCTATTCTGAATTTAGTGGTATACCCTCCCAAAATACTATCCAACTAGAAATCCACAGCACAAGAAATTGAGTTACTTATAGTGTTTACATGTTGGATTAGTTCAGGCATACAGTTCCTCATATTTTCTATATGAAACACCCTTTCAATTTTCTTGATTAGAGTTTGCAACCACTATGCTAATACCACATGGAATTCAGAACAGAAGCTTTCATGAAAATTGGTGTAAATTTACCTTTGCAACCATTTTTTGTACTAAATTGTGCATTTATGTTCTAGATTCTCGCAAATTCATGCAATCCTTTGTCTACCCAGTCTTTTATTTCCTTCTTAGTTGGCCTCCACATCCCACTCAGTCGCAGATCCCGGTCCTAGAAATGGAACCATTTGTTGGCGTAGATTGGGCAGACCCAGGGTTCAACTATTAATAACCAACAAAACAATTAAACACCGACCCATTCAACATCACCTGCAAGAAGATGAAGTGTCACTCGAGGTGTCTATGGGGACTACAAGAACC
>JZKD02S0785356.1:225802-243033 GCA_000966675.3 Picea glauca | reverse complement strand
AGCCTAATACTAATACATTAACTTGTTGGTGTTCCAATTATTGACTGAGATACACTTATCAGAAGAAAACATACATGAAATAAACAATGTAAAGAAAAATAGTTTCCTTAACTCTAATCATCAATCACATATTAACACAACGATTTACTTTTCATCATTAAAGATAAGAACTATAAAAATATTAAATCGGATAACTTATCAACATATTCAAAAGCTCTTACTCGTTACAACATCCATTCATGAGATAAAATAAAAAATAATTCTTCTTCAGATCCAATCAAAGATGATTTTGATGAAAAAACATAAACTTTTCTCTGGTCCTAAACACAACTTCTCAATTAAGGTAGCTCCAACATAGTTCTTTACAAATCCAAAATGACAGTCTTTGCAACAACCATCAACCTTTTGTTAACAGGTCAATCCTCTTATTTATAACATATTATTAACTAAAAATAACTATCGAAATTGCAGCTAAGTAAAAAAAAAACTCGCCACATGGTGCTTTCATCTCTCAATATTCTAAGAGTCATCAAATGATCTCACTTGAGTGGATGAATCTTCTCGTACTTTGAACATTTGACAAGGATATCCTCGAATGTGTTGGCATATGGGAATCTATGTTGTTCCATTGGGGCTGAAAGGATCTCTCTTATCTCTACTGCCCATGCCCGATACTTGACTGTTGTAGCAATTAACTACTGCAACATGGTTCGAGCCTTTATCGGGTGTTCCATTAACTGTTGCACTTGACCTGACACCATGTTTGCCACCATTTCTATCTCCACAACCCATGGTGAGTCTTGTTCGACATGTAATTTGACTATGTCACACAAGTCGACAAATTCACCAGGTGTGCCGAATTCAGGGAGGCCGATGTCTCGCATTTCTCGGTTGATCTTGCTCTAACTCTTTTTGCACTCGACCCATTTCTCTTGGATTTCTCGATGAATTTCCTGAGCCATTTATAACCCAATATTCAATCAAATTATTTATGTAATCGATGTTGCTTTCCCTTAGTACCTGAATGCCATGCTCTTTGGCATCTTGGCTCTATTGGACCGCGCTGATGTAGTCGATCCTTTCCATGGTTTGGTGTGATTTCTCATACCACCTTTCCATATCCTTTCATGTCACCAGTGCCATCAGTGTGTCATCTTTAAGCTTGACTATCCTTGCAGTGAATAGGTATCGCTCATCTGTAAATTTACTATAGGCCTCCTGGAATTCACTTCTCAGGAACATCGCGGCCTGTGTGGTGTCCTGTTAATATTTTTCTAAATGGCATAGATGTTCCAAATCCTTCATTACAGTGGCCATCTCCTCTTCATCCCTTTTCACTTTGATCAGGGTGGCATATGTGATTTCCATCCTTGCTTCCATAAGTTCGGATGTCTTGGCATGCTCCATGCTAACCAATTTTTCCTCTGTGGTGATGAGGATGGATCGGTCTAGAGTAATCCTCCTCTTCTTGGTGGTTCTCTTCATGATATATTTCCTTTTCCAAAGATGGCTTGTATATCAAAAAATTCATCCACGGTCTTGGGGATTTGTTGATCTCCCCAGGTAAGCATATTTCCAAGGCTTCCGATGGTGTATATCTGTTCAAGACTGGGTTCTTGAACCTCTTCTGTGTGTTCTAAGGGTCCCACCTCTAGTTTTTTCTCAATGGGAGGTTGAGTACTAGTTGAAATTCAAGCATTAGGGGTAGGCTCGGTACTTACTTGATAATTGGCTATGGAGATGTCAATTTTCTACTGTGGAACTTCTTCCTTTTGTTCGCCCGACCCTGGCTCGTCCATCGAAATATTCATTTGGGTCTCCAGTACATTGAGCAGCTCAGTTTCTAAGACACTTTCAACCTCTTGGTCATTCTGTGGAAGGCCCTGAATTTAAGCATCAGGAGCTGGGGAAGATGCCTTCTTGGGCTCCTTTTCTTGTGTGATCTACACAGGAGCCACCAAGGACAACTCCAAACTTTCCTTATCATCATATATTGTTATCAAGTCGTGGAGGGTGTTTGGTGCACTTTCTATCCCTGTTTTTATTTATATCTCTGGCTAAGCTAAAATGTTCCCTGGTGATCTAGCCTATGGAGTTGTAACTTTAGTGTTAACTAACCCGACGATTTCATCAATTTCTATTAGCTAAGGTTCACTTGGACCTACCCAACTTTCATATGGGTTGTTGATAAGGACCCTTGTCATTACTATGAGGTCGGGGGTGTCCTACAACTGATCAATTACTAGTTGTACATTTTCTATCATGATAAATCCTCTTTCCCATGCATCTGGTGTCATAGGAAATCACCTATTCTGCACCAGAGCCACTAGGGGAGCCTCTGTTGCCTATGTCACTCTGATTTCTTCCCTATATCTAAGGAACTCTTGAGCCGATTACTCTATTCTAATTTCCTATTAATCCAATCTCATGGCCCTGAACCTGGTCATTATGGGGTCAACCATTCTTGCTACTACCTCGTCCCAGTTGTGGGAATTTTCTGTAAAGACTTCATGTTCGAATTTGTCACGGGCATACGCCTATCAGGATGAAACTTGTGAAGCATGTTGCAAGACCAGTCCCTTTGGATCGTTCTTGCGGTATTGGCATGTCAGGAATATGAACTCAAGTTGGCTCAACCCTTCTTATTTGGCTTGAGTTACATCCTTTACCAAGTAGAACCCTACATGGAAACCATAGGGTATGAACGCCCACTTCTTATCCTTGACCAAGGTGGCATTGTAGCCTTGCAATATGGTTTGATAGCATATTTCTCCTACTACACGTTGGTTTAGGACATGAGCTGGTAGAATATGTGGTGCTATAGTGGCCTCGAACACCTAGATGTAGGTTTTGCGCTCACCCAAGTATGAGTGGCCTACCTTGGATATCCTTTTCTTGGTCACAACCAATAGTCTTGGGCATCCCTTCTTAAAAAGAATAAAACAAATTCATGTGATGAATTCATCGCAGATGAGGGAGTAAGACTTCTTATGCATGTTCTCCCATAGCACGCTAAAGTAGACGTGGTCCAGGATCTCTACAACATGCCATCTTAGATTCATGTCGACGAAGATGTTTCTGGCACACGTGACATCAAGTAAGTATGAATCCACATGGAAAGATGGTGTCTCTCCTTCCTTTAGCGTTTGAGCCTGTTGTACACAGATGCTTAGTTGTTTATAAATTATTTCTCCCCTGTTGAAACCGCTCCCGAAGATCACCAATGTGTAAGATAAGGGCATCCATGCCTCTGAAAATTTGGAGCATTCCTTCTCTCCATATAATTGACAGATGAGACCCATCAAATAGATGTATGGATCCCTTAAATTTGTCATCCTGTACTAGCCAATCCTCCAATTGGTTTACTTCTTGTACTCCCTCCACCATGAGGCCATCACCCGGCTGGTGTCATGGCATTCGTAGAACTTCACCATGAAGTTTGTGTTTAGCCACTCCTCAAGATATCTAAGCTTGTAGTGTTTATGAACTTCTACCGATAGGAACACTCTGACAAACCCACCATTTTCATCATTGATTAAACATTTATGTGTGTCTTTGTGGTCGATGAGCCACTTTAGGACTTCAATACCAGGAAAAAAAAGGGTTCTTCTTGCCACCATATGTAGGTATGACCATAGGATGTTTAGGAACACCTCGTCATCGAGAACTCTTACATATGGATTACTCTGTTAAAGAGTTCTCCCCAATGTGGGAGTGCCATATTGGACCCCGTTCTTGCCTCTGTATCTCCAAAGGCCGGAGGCTAGATGAAAACCTTCTTCGTTGTTTTATTAATGATAGGCTCCAAACTCATAGTGTATTCCAATTGTTTTGTGTCCCCTCGAGAGGATCCTTCACCTACCTCTAGTTATTTCAGCTTCAACTCCCTCGACAATTGTCTAGTGATTGGATTTCTTGGTGGCATTGTTCCTGCAACTAAAGTAAAATTTCAGAGAATGTGTAAAACAAAAAAATGGATAAAAGCATATGAATTACAGCCAACAAATTTACCGACTCAGATACTTACCTCTAAATCTTGTTAAAACCTGGTCATTTTGACAATCATGGGATTAGTACAACCTTTGAGTCACTCGTCTTTCTCCTTCAGATGCTCCAGAATTCTCTTATGTGCAGAATGATTTCATTTACAATGACTCAAGAGAATTTAAATAGAGAAGAACTTACCATGTCACATCATCCATTCAATTCAGGTTATGAGTGAAATTTTAACAAATCCACCACTGAATCTCTATAAATTAAATTCATTGTGGGTTGACGATGGAGGCACGGGTGGTGATGTGGTCTATCGGTGATTTTAAATGGTTGCTTTGATTGGCGCACGCGGTAGAAACTAATGAGGGATTGCGTATTAATTATCTCCTTAAATGATCAAAATCCGATTGTATCTAATGCTAAACCATCCCATTGTGTCGCCTTCTCAGTCGGTGGATCGGGGATCAGAGATGTCTTATGAATGTTTTCGTTGATGTCCTTCTACAAAAACCTCTAATGCTGATCCATTTCATCGTATGATGATGTCGTGGAAAAGTTGACTCGATGGTGTGACTCAAAATTAGGGAACCAAGAATGACTCAGGGTAAAACTAGACCATACGATTCTCCAATTTGGTAAAGACAGGTGGCGTTGAAGACCGGTGAACTAATTCACATGTATTAATAGGAGTCAAGAATTTCCTTAAGTTATCCATTCTAAAACAAACCTTAGCTTTCCAATGCCAAAAAGGTATCTATGGTTATCGATCAATGATAAACCTATCTAGTGCTTTATTCGGATTAGGTCCCTCGAAAAGTCTCAATGCCAAAAATGCATCGGGGATCAACGATCATGAATAAATTTTTGCATGGTTAGAATGTTTGTTGCGATATTTTTAGGTTCTCCCAAATTTTGATAAACATATCGGGCATCAGCTATCCACTATATTTATTCTCTCTTCATTAACATCTATCCCCCTAGTCTTTTACTGATGTCGAAGGGGAAATGGCTATCGATGATATCCTTATGAAAGGATTGATGAAAAACATAAAATTCATTTTTCCGATGTCGATGGAGATCAATGATCGACGACTGATGTTTTCTGAGTGGTTCTTTTCCTTCTTTGAATTCTTTCTGATGTTGAATCTGAGCACGTCAGGTGAAGTGTTTTGGTTGTCGATTCTTTATTCATGTGTTAAGGCCTTTTAATTCATGGGGTTTCATAAGTTAAAATAAACCTGAATGGGTAATGAGAGTCACGCGAATAAGAAAAGAAAAAACATTTCTCAAAATGAAGTCGAATCAGATAGTGTAAACAATCAAGTGGTACCCAAAGAACCAAATAATTGAAAAAGGCCTTTTAGTGTGTGTTGAGTACTCAACAAATGGTGACTTACTGGGAGAAAGCCAAATCTCTGCTCCTACCTTGGGCTCAAGTGAAGGTGATGAATTTTTTTATTAAGAACTTAACTGGTTTTTTATCAGAGCCTCTTTTATCCTTGCATTTGAAATTCCATGGTTGGTGCATTTGGGCGTACCTATGGGGTTTTTCAACCTTTATTCCACCTTCATTTCATGTAAACCTGACTCACGCCCCCTTTGAAAATATTCTAGTAAAGCATTCACTAGAACTAGGCCCCTTAGTTACCTTTATTAACTTGCTACATTGTTTCTCTGCTGCCAGTGAGCATCCATAGCCCCGATGAAGTCACCCCGATGTCACAAACCTTGCTGCCCTACCAGCGAGCATCCATAGCCATGACAAATTTATATGCATACCCTCTCCTACTATGCACTCATTAGATATAGTTGATTTTATTTCAGCAGAATTCCCTGAGGGAGTGGGAGAGGAGGACGTCTATTATTTGGAAAATGAAATGGTTAAGGTGAAATTTTTCTAACTCTATCTCTAAGTTACATATATTCCTTTTTGTCTTACCATATTTCCATTAAGGTTTTACCAGACAACTAGGCATACACTTCATCACTTTTCCAAGGTTTTTCCTCTGCGCAAGTTAGGTAGAGGATCTCTTAAAACAACCGCAGGTCCCCCAACACTTCTTGTGTTGTATGCGAGGGATGAGTTAGGAATAGAGGTTGTCAAATCACATGAATTAAGGTCAACCATTGTATTTATAAACACAATATTCAAAAGTGCATAAGTACAATAGAAAGAAACAAAAACAAAATATGATTTTGCAATTCACATACCTAAAACAAACATCGTGAAAATATACACAAAAAAATAAAATATATTTATTATTATTATTATTTTAATGGAAATATTGTTTTAGGGCTTGGACATTCACCGGGAGGACGTCAGGTTCCCCCCCTTAAATTCTGCAACCGATACATTCCTACCCCAATCTTCTTGGCCACCTGGAAAGGTCTGAGCCATAGATTCTGAAACTCAGAATGTTTTCTTTTCGGCTCATTTGCTCTGTCCCATTTTAGGACTAAGTCTCCCACTTCAAAATTATTCTCTTTATCCTTATGCTTATCAAACGACCTTTTCACTATCCGTTGATGATCTATGAACATTGATTTTTCTTTCTCCCTTTCTTCTTCTAGCATGGGGAGGGTATCAATTATTTGTTGTATTACTAATGAGGGTTGTCCTCTCGAATATTGAGCAAGTTGAAGAGATGGAAGATATAGCACGTTTTGGAGAATGGCTTCCTATCCATATACTAGAAAGTATGGGAAGTTACCTATATATTCCTTGGGTGTAACTCTATCGGCCCATAAAGAATTAGGAAGTAAACTATGCCAATTCCTCTAGTTTTCTGCAACTATTTTCTTCAATATGCTCACTAGGTTCTTATTAGTTGATTATGCCACTATGTTCCCTTGTGGATAGTAGTTTGTAGAGTATCTGATTATGATTCCTTTGCCTAGAGAAAACTATGTTAATAAGGTGGAAGAAAAGTAAGTTGCATTATCAAAAACAAGGACATAAGGCACAAAGAACCTTGTGATCAGATGTTGCTATATGAATTGGATCACCACCTTTTCATTTACATGAGTCAGAGGGATGGCCTCTGCCCATTTCGTGAAATAACATGTGGTGGTTAGTATGTATCTATGATTTTTTGAATAAATCAGTGGAATTTATCCTATGATATCTATCCCCCATTGCTCGAATGGCCTGGAAATGACCACCAGTTGGAGTGGGACAATTGCTCTCTTCTCCCTCCCCGCACTTATTTGAAATTTTTTACAGTTTCTAGCGTATGTTTGAGTGTCCTTGAACAAAGTAGGTCAATAATCGCCAACTCTAAGTATTTTATGAGCAGTGGTGTTTGTTGCGAAATTTCCACCTGTAGGACCATCATGGAGCTCCTTCAGAACTTTGTCTACATATTAACGTTCGAGACATCTTAAAAGTACCCCATTATAATTACCATGGAAGATCACCGAATTTATGAGGTGATATTATGCGGATTTTAACTCGAGGGCTCTCCTTTCCCTAGGGTTTAGGTTTTCTGGGAAACTACCATGATGCAGGAGATAAGTTAGTTTCTCATACCAAGACTCTTGCCCCGGGGAGACGTATGAAGCTTTACCACACCATAATGCCAATTCATTCTCCTGTATGGGGTCTTCATTTACTTGGTCTTGGGCTTCAGCTGCCAGTTTGCATAACCCTTGTTCTTTAACTAGTTTAGAATGTTTTATATCTAGATCAAATTCATGAACTACCCCAATCTAGTTTCCTCTTCTTTACCCCATCTCCTATTGAGTGAATAGGGATCAGACTGTAGGGTGAGGCACGATGAATTTGGTATGGTTCTTAAGGATGTAAGATTTGAATTATTTCACTGCCTTATATACTGCATAAGCCTGCTTGTCTATAGAAGGGTAATTCATTTCAGCCCCTTGGAGATTAATACTCATGAACAATATCGGGGCCTCATTTTTGTCATCATCCTTCTTAGTCAATAATGCAACTGATGATTGGTCAGAGATGAAAGTACAGGGGAAGAAATATTTTCTAAAAGGACTTCGCAACACTGAGGTTTGAGATATCGCAGTCTTAATATTGTTGAAATACCTTTTCCATTCATCATCCCACTTAAATTCAACATCTTTACGGATAGTTTTTTGTAAGGGTTTGATCATTTTAGCAAAATAATGGGTGAATTTCCTCACAAAATTGATTTTGACAAAGAATGACTGCATAACATTTTTTTTTGGGGTAATGGAAGCTGAGCTATAGCCCTAATCCGTTCTAGGTCTATGCGAATGTCTACTTGAGATATAATGTGGCCTACAAATTACCTTCCTCGACACAAAAAACAGTTTTCTTAGGGTTTAAGGATATATCGTATTTGCTACACCTATCAAAAATCTGGGTTAAATGTTGGATGTGATCTTCTCTTTTCTTTGAATACATAGTCACGTCATCCAAATAGCCTACTACACATTTGTTGATTAGTCCTCGAAACACTACATCCATGGCCCTCTGGAGGGTTTCCCCTGAGTTGATTAACCCAAAGGGCATATGTTTATA
This sequence comes from Picea glauca, assembly GCA_000966675.3. NCBI lineage: Eukaryota > Viridiplantae > Streptophyta > Pinopsida > Pinales > Pinaceae > Picea > Picea glauca. The sequence goes on along the minus strand of JZKD02S0785356.1, from coordinate 234,527 downwards.
AGTGAATGTTTTACACTTGGTTCATAAGGTAGTTTTGAAATGGTATTCCTCTAAAACTAGAACCTGGTTGTAACTTGAAAAACCATCCAACAGGGAGAAAAATTCAGAGCCAGACACGGTCTGCAAGAGTTGCTCCACTGGTGGGACTGGTTAGTTGTCCTTTTCTGAATCTCTATTGAGGTTTCTGAAATCTATGCATATGTGGATCTCCATAGAAGTTTTCCTCATAGGAACCAAATTTGATACCGATGCAGAGTGTCTAACTTGAAAAATAATCTTGGCATCTAGTAGTTTCTTTAACTCCTAACACATGAGAGCCTCCAAGGGTGGGTGGTATTTCTGGAGCTTCTGTTGGAAGGGTTTTACTTCAAGATTTAACAAGATAGCGCGTTGAATGATACGAGTATCATAAGTTTTCAGATCTCGGTAGGACCATGCAACATCTTCATACTTTCTAAAAAGTTTGAGATAGGCCTTCCTTTCCTCTTTAGATACTATCTTGCTGAGATTTATATTTTTGGGGTTTTCAAGGGTTCCAAAATGTATAGTTTCATGCATGGGACAAGAAATCCCCATCTTTGCATTCTTTGACCCTTGAAATCTTTCCCTTAGGTCAAAAAGGTTTTCTAAATTGGCTATTCCATTCGGTATTGTGTGAGAACTTGGGTTGTTAGTCGGTTGATCTCTCTGAGGATTGGTTTTTGTTGATTGTTCCTGGAATACTTCATTTTCAATAGCCAAGTCTTTAAAATTATCTTGAATGGTCAAATTTTTTATGATCTGTTCATCTCCTTCAAAGACATTCCAATTAGAAATATTGTTCGACACCGACGGTTTGTCGAGTAGCTCCACAGTGAACCAGGAGGCTTCATAATATTCTAGAGGTGATAGCCTTGAGGTAGCAGTGGCCATAGAATCAGAAATAATGTTCTTTGTTCTGGGGATCATAGTAATTTTGAAGGCTTCAAAATGATCTATTAGCCTGTGCACTTCCTGTTGGTAATTCCTCATGTGTGGAGAGTTGCAATGTATAGTGTTGCTTACTTGTGTAACGATAATTTTAGAGTCTCTAAAATTATTCAATTATTTAGCATTTAAGTCTATGGATTTATTTAGCCCTTGTAATAGAGATTCATACTCGGTGATGTTATTTGTGCATTCGAATTCTAGTCTACAGGAAAGGAAATGTCATTTACCTTTTGGATCAATGAGGATGCACACTACCCTTGACCCTTCTTTTGATTTACATCCATCAAAGTATAAGGTCCAAATTGGTGAGAAAATTTTTTTAGTTTCCCTTTTACTACCACATTCCCCCTTTCCTCCTACTTGTTCTGTTATTTCTAACATATGTCCTCGACAAAAGAGGGTTTCCTCTATCATTGTCGACAATTTTTATTGAAAAAATCATTTTGGAGTTTTGAGTAAGAGGGATATCAGATGAGAGGCGGAAGAAATTCCCAAAATTGAAGTCACAAGAATAATTGCCTAGCATGGGGAAATCTGTCGACGAGGGTTCATTAAGGGTTTCTAAGTTGGTGACATTATGCTCTAGATATCTTTGCCTATCGATCCTGATCGTATTTGTGTGTCCCTTTTATGGAATCCAAAGGTGAGCCTAGTCTGTACAAAAGTATCCATTTAAATTCTCATACCAATCTCGACTTAATAATAATCCCTATAATTCTGGAATATCTACTACAATGATGTCAATTACTTTCACAAATTTAGGGTGTGTCGCTATTATGATCATTACATCTTTGAGTTCTCCCATAACCTTCACCTGGATTCTTTCTAGTTGTATAACATGTTTATCTCTTTTGAGAGGGGATACATTTAATTTTTTGAAAATAGGAAATGGCATGACATTAGAGGATGCTCCTGAGTCAAACAAACAGTGATGGAGGTTTCTGTTGAAGACTTCAAATGTCAAAAGGAATAGTGAGACAAAAGGTTTTCCATTCTTATCTTCAGAGTAGGCATTCACATTTGGTTTATTCCTTAGATCTACGGGGGTTAGATTTTCACCTTGGTGAGTGATTGTTGTGGGAATTTCTATTGATTTCAATGCTTCTAATAGAAGTTCCTTTTGCTAAGGGATTCTACATATGTCCATGAACGATATATTTTCTTTCAATTTTTTCAAGTCTTATACTATGTTGTAGTCTAGCTTGGGCGATTCTCTTGTATGAATGTTTATAGGATTTATACGAGGGACAAAAGGTTCTTTCGGGTGATTGAGAGCTGGTTTTCCTCAAGGATGATTTTAAGGATGGAAATTTATTTTAAAATGTAGAAACCTTGGTGAATCTTACTAATCCTTCATATGTTAACCATAAAATGTTTGGTGATATTTTTGTAAAAATATTCAAATTTCTAAGGATTTTACATAGTGTGTATAAAATTTTGGTGATTTTAAAGGTAAAATAATTTTATCCTATAGAGTTTGGGCGAATCATTTTTTGAATAGCGAATTTGTTTTGGGGAAAAACCTTGGAAAATTATCCCTTGAGCGAAATTTAGCCCCTAAAATCATCCCTAGTTTTCCTCCTGAAATTTGGGTTGTAGTGAGGTCGTTTGAGATATGTTGACCTCTACTTCATGTGTTCACAACCAAGACTTTTGCAGGTGGTTCTTGAACTTCAAATAGGTCATAGGAAGGCATTGGTAGGTCAAGGTCCCATATAAGCATGGTTGTTTCTTCTGGTGGATCAACTTCTTCCTGATCAACAATATTCATAACTGATCAACTTGATTGTTTGGTAAGGGAAAATTCATTTAGAAATCAGTTGGCCATCAAATTCATAGAATGCACCCATTGTGGGAAGTCTCTTTCAGAGTGTTTCTCTTGGTGATAAGTATAAAAAGAGTCGGATGCTACGTTTCCCAGATTGATGTTTAAGTTGGTTGGGGGAGGCTCAACCGCTTTGAATGGTGGATTTCTTTTGAAAAAAGGTTTATACTTGGTTTCATTCCCTTGCACTTCTTTTCATGTCTATGATTTCATTTGAAAATTTATTGACCATGCATTGTAGATCTTCTATGTCTCCACTTCATTTTTCGGGACCTTGTTTTGTTTGTTTCCCTAGGGGTCTAGTTCAACAGTAGTCCTCTCCTGGGAGGAGGTTGAACTTCTTTCTTAACTAATGAGACCTGGCCTTCTTTACATCCCTTCATTTGAAACTCTATTGTTTTGGATTCTTCAAAATTATCACCTAAGGTTGCTTTGGCAACGCTCTTCACAAACATGGAAATAGAGGCTAGGATAGTGTTAGCATATACTTCGATTTGAAACTCCTGAGTGGGTTTAGATTTGGGTTGGAATTTGTTTAATATAGTGGTGAATATTTGATTGAAGTCTTTAATATTCTCCTTTGAACTCATGGTGGTAGTGAACAACTTGGCCATCAAACATCTTGTAGTGCTTTATTCTGCAAATTTATCTAGAAAATCCTTTTGAAACTTTGTCGAACTAGTTATGGATAATACAAGTAAGTTAAAATATGTAATATACCAGATATAAAAAGCATGCAGAAAAAAAATAAAATGCTAGAAATGGCAGAATAACAACAATATAACCAACATAATCTCCACAATAACACAAAAATGATATAAGAACAACAATAGAAATAACACTTTGATTCAGAAAGCAATGTTCACGGGCCTCCTCGAGGGGGAAACCTCCAGTCGAGCAACACTCTATTACAATAATCTCCAAGCTAGGGTTTTCATACCCTCAACCCTTATTTATACTAAATATGTCTATTAAGAGAAGCATCTAGAGGAAGATCCTTCTAGAAGYGRAAGCTTCTATTAGGTCTTATTACATCTGCCTTATTCTATTTTATTGAAAGGCCTTATTAATATTAAACTTTATTACATCCTAATATATTGATCTACCTATGTGAGGGTTAGGACCCTAACATGTCCACCCCCTTAAAAACAACCTTGTCCTCAAGGCTTGAGATGTGGAAACTGCTGCAGAATGGTAGCTCATTCCCAATTGGAATCTGCTGGAGTTGTATCTTTCCACTGGACTAGCACTTCCTTGATGGTTCTCTGACATAAGTGATGCTCATGCTGGTCCAAAACTACTTCGAGATGTAGCCAAATGCATCCTTCTTCAGCTAACTTGAGAAGGTTGGTTTGAATTTGGCACCTAGTTCCAATCACCTTCTTTAAGCATGAAACATGAAAAACGAGATGTAGCTTCGACTGACTGGGTAGAGCTAACTGATAGGAGACTTGTCCCACATGCTTGAGAACTTTATAAGGACCATAAAATTTAGGTGCTAACTTCTGACAATGATTGGCCTTGAGGGAAGTTTGCTTGTATGGTTGTAGTTGTAGAAACACATGATCCCCTTCTGCAAAGTGACGTTCAGAGTGACCTTGATCTGCTTGTTGCTTCATGCGATTTTGTGCCATGACCAAGTTCTCTTTAAGGGTACAAAGAATATCCTCTTGAACTGTAAGTGTTTGGTCAACCGTCTGGACCTTCAAGGTAACCGATAATTATGAGAGAACTGAAGGTGGATTCTGTCCATATACCGCTTCAAAAGGAGTCATACGTGTAGCTGTATGGTAGGAAGTGTTGTACCACCATTCAACTAGGGGTAACCATTGAGCCCACTGATTTTTCTTTTTAGAGGCAAAACACCTCAGATATGTTTCCAAACACTTGTTGACAAATTCCATTTGACCATCATTCTGGGGATGATAAGATGTGCTGAGATGCAATTGGGTGCCCTGTAGCTGAAATAGTTCTTGCCAAAATTTTCTTGTGAAAGTTGGGTCATGATCAGAAACAATAGAGTGCGGCATGCCATGAAGCTTGAAGATCTGTTCCATGAAAATTTGAGCCACCGTGGATGCATTAAATGGGTTTTGAAGAGCGCATAAATGAGCATACTTGGAAAGGCGATCCACAACCACCATTATGACTAATTTATGTCCCAATTTGGGTAAGCCGGTAATAAAGTCCATGGAGATATCCTTCCAAATAGTAGGTGGAATCGGAAGTGGTTGTAGTGTGCCCAGAGATTTGACTATTTCTTCCTTGTTGCATTGACACACCTCACATTCAGTGACAAAATTACAGATGTCCTGTTTCGTACCATCCTTGAAAAAATAACATTTGACCCTATCATAGGTTTTGGTGAACCTGGAGCACCCCATTGTGGGTGTAGCACGAAGCTCAAAAAGTACCGTGGATTTAAGCTTCGATTGTTTACTTAAATACAAACGACCTTTGTATTGAAGCTCATCCTAGAGCCAAGAGTACCCCGGGGGAGCTAGACCATTGGTCTGCAATTGCTAGATCAAATGTGAACTTTTGGGATCTTGTAGCCATTCCTGGCGCACAACTTAGAGACAATATGGTACAATGAAGGAAAGAGAAAAAAGGGATCCTTCTTCTTCATATTTTCGGGATAGTGCATCTACCACCACATTGTCTTTTCCATTCCTGTAAATGATCTCATAATCATATCCAAAGATATTAGTGACCCATTTTTTTTGCTCCGGGGAGGAAATGTGTTGTTCCAGAAACTACTTGAGGCTTTGATGGTCTGTCTTAATTTGGAAATGTTGCCCCAAGAGATAAGGGCGCCACAGATCAATGACATGCATAATAGCCAACATTTCCTTTTCATAGATGGGTTTTCCTAGATTCCTTTCATATAGTTTCTTGCTGGTGAAGGCCAAAGGTTGTCTCTCTTGAATAAGGACAACACCGATTCCTTTCCCTGAGGCATCACATTCCAACACAAAGGTTTTTTTGAAATCAGGAAGGGTAAGAACCAGAGTGGTGCACATGGCCATCTTCAAGGTTTGAAAAGCTTGAGAAGAGGCTAGAGTCCAAGTCAAAGAGTTATTTTTGAGGAGAGCAGTGAGAGGTGTAGCAATATTTCCATAATTGTTAACAAACTTGCAATAATACCTTGTTAAGCCCAAAAATCCATGCAAGATTTTGAGAGTCTTTGGGTGCGGCCAGTCTTGCATAGCTTCAATATTTTTTGGATCCACCCTGACGCCATCCTTTCCAACCAGATGACCCAATTATTCTACTTCTGAGGCACCAAAAGCACATTTAGACTGTTTTAGGAAAAGTTGGTGCTGAGAGAGTAGATGGAGAAGTTGATCCACATGAGTAAGATGGGTTGTCCAGGTTTTTCTATAGATGAGGATATCATCAAAGAAAACTAAGACAAAATTATAGAGAAAGGGATGAAAGACATGATTCATGAGGCTTTGGAAGGTGGAGGGGGCATTACACAAGCCAAAGGGCATGACCAAAAACTCATAGTGGCCCTCATGAGTTTGAAAGGCCATTTTGGGAATGTCTGCCTCTTTCATATGTATCTGGTGATAGCCCAAGTGAAGATCAAGTTTAGTAAAGAATTGGGCACCACTCGATTCATTCAGGAGGTAATCAATGATAGGAATGGGAAATTTGTCTTTAATGGTCAGTTTGTTGAGAGCATGGAAGCCGGGACACATTCTCCAATAACCTTATTTCTTCAGGACCATGACTATAGGGGAAGAGTAAGGGCTTGTACTAGGGCAGATAACACCTACATTAAGGAGTTCCTGGACCATTTTATAAATTTCATTTTTTTGTGAAAAGGGGTGGCGATATGGACGGATATTGGGAGGAAGGATTCTGGGTACAAGGGGAATGGAATGATCATGAACACCTTGAGAAGGAGGGAGTCCTTGGGGCATGGGAAATACCATTGGATGTTTAGAAAGGAGGGCTTGGAGGTCTTGCAGCACCGGGGGTGTCTCAGTTGTCTGTATGGCATGGAGTTGGGTAATGACACCAGAATGACCTTTTTTGAGAATCTTTTCCATGTGATGGGAACTAATGACCTCAGGTGAACCAACAATGATTCCTTGGAATTTATATTGGTGGCCTTCCTGGTCAAATTGCATGGTTAATGCCTTAAAATCCATGAGAATGGGACCCAAAGTTCTTAGCCAGTCTGCACCCAACACACTGTCACAACCGCCCATGTCGATAGAAAACATATGGGATTTTAGGTGGTAGTCAGCGATTTGGAGACGCACATTTTCACAGCGCCCTCCACATTTCATGGAAGCACCATTGACAATCATGATTTGGAAATTGTTGACGGCATGGATGTAGCAATGAGTTTCTTGGGCAATGCGGCGATGAATAAAATTATGGGCGCTTCCACTATCAACCAGAATGATGACCTTCCGATGCTTGATGTAACCAACTAACTTGAGGGTTTGGGGAGCGGAGAAGCCAATGAGAGCATTGAGGGAAATGAATGGTTCCACTTCGGGAGGGTCTGAGGGAGGGGTTATGTCAGTGATTTTAGGTGACTCAGACACAAGGGGAGTTTCAACAACCTCTTCCGAAATATCCTCAGAGATGGCCATAAAAATCTTTTTTTCCTTAGACTTGTGGTCTGGGAAATATTTTTCATCATAATTATAACAAAGGCCTTTGACTTGGTGTTCAACCATATCAGCCCTGGTCAATTTTTGGATCTTTAATGGGGTGGAGGGAGTAGTGGGATTTACAGGTTTAGGGCGAGGGATAAAGGAGGGTTTTTGGTTTTGAGAGGATAAAACTTGTTGTGCTTCTTTATCTCTTTTAGTAGCCTCCACCCAAGTCGAGGGTCGAGCCATGAGGACATGGGCCCAAATATCATCCTTGAGTCCACTAATAAAACACTCTCGAAAAAAAGCATCAGTCATGCCCTCTGTTGAAAAATCCAGGCGCTCAAAGGCAGCTATGAAGTCTTCTATTGTTCCTGATTGTTTCAACTTTGTCAAATGGCCTAAATGGTTGGTGTCAGTGTCAAAGAAGTCTCTGAGCCTTGGATTGAGGATTTGTTGCAGCCCATGATATTGAATGTCATGAAGATTCCTCATTGTGTCTGACATAAGGAGGTTAACACTTGTGTTAAAATCCTCCTATAATGATATCATGGTGAACACCTATGGCTCAACAGGAGGATTACCGTGAATCCAACGTTGATCCACCTAAGCACAAGATTGATCATGCAGGGACCTGACCCTCAATTATTATACTTAGGGAAGGCTTCATATCACTCCCTAGAACAATGCATTAAGGAGTCATACATAGAAGTAGAAAAGGGAAAGAGAGGCTACAAGGTAGCCTCTATCTAGGATGGTGTAATGCGCCTCACTTGACAACTCATAGCTGGCAAGGTCATCCAAAAGAACCAACCCACACAGGTCAATGAGTTCATGGTGGACCTCACAGGGAAATGCGTGGAGGGGCTGAAAATGAATTAGGTGATTTACCTCGTCAATGAGCTTGAGAAAGACTGTCACAAAGTGCACAATCAGGGATACAAGTTCCACTTCAGATGGCTACTCATGTTGATTTCATTTGTCACTTGGAAATACTAACAATTTGTTGGCAATATGGAAGATGAAGCCTTGTAGGAAAATGGTATGAAGTTTGGTGCTTGTGGAAAACCACAAGGAAGGTTGCAATACTAATATGGAAACAACCAAGAAGAATTATGAAATAGAATTTCATGTTTTGGGGAGAAGTTGAATTCACTTTTTGAACTAAGTTGGAGTTCCTAAATGAATTCTTTTATGTTCGTTCATGATAACTACATGTGTGTGATGTATATGAGACAATATTGGCTAAAGTGAGAATGTTGGAAGAAGAACTATTGATAGGGACACTGAAGCCCTTTAATGGAGGACCTTT
>JZKD02S0785356.1:193696-206277 GCA_000966675.3 Picea glauca | reverse complement strand
TTTCGAACAGAGGGCATGATTGATGCTTTCTTTCGAGAGTGTTTTATCAGTGGCCTCAAGGAGGAGATTCGGGCCCATGTCCTCATGGCTCGACCCTCGACTTGGGTGGAGGCTATTAAAAGAGATAAAGAATCACAATAGGTGGTATCATCTCAAAACCGAAAACCCTCCTTTATCCCTCGCCCTAAACCCGTCACGCCCACTACTCCCTCCATCCCATTAAAAATCTAAAAATTGACCAGGGCTGAAATGGTTGAACGCCAACTCAAAGGCCTTTGTTATAATTGTGATGAAAAATATTTCCTGGGCCACAAGTGTAAGGAACAAAAGATTTTTAAGGCCATCTCTGAGGATATTTTAGAAGAGGATGTTGAACCTCCCCTTATGTCTGAGTCACCTGAAATCACTGACATAACCCCTCCCTCATACCCTCCTGAAGTAGAACCTGTTATTTCCCTCAATCCTCTCACTAGATTTTCTGCTCCCCAAACCCTCAAGTTAATCAGTTACATCAAGCATCGAAAGGTCACCATTCTAGTTGATAGTGGCAGCACCCGTAATTTTATTCATCGTCGCATTACCAAAGAAACTCATTGCTACATCCATGCTGTCAACAATTTCCAAATCATGATTGTCAATGGTGGTTCCATGAAATGTGGAGGGCGCTGTGAAAATGTGCATTTCCAAATCAGTGACTACCACCTAAAATCCCATATGTTTTCTATTGACATGGGTGGTTGTGACATTGTGTTGGGTGCAGACTGGATAAGAAATTTGGGTCCCATTCTCATGGATTTTAAGGCATTAACCATGCAATTCGATGAGGAAGGCCACCAATATAAATTCCAAGGCATCATTGTTGGTTCACCCGAGGTCATTAGTTCCCATCGCATGGAAAATATGCTCAAAAAAGGTCATTCTGGTGTCATTGCCCAACTCCATGCCATTCAAGCCACATAGACACCCCTGGTGCCGCATGACCTCTAAGCTCTCCTTTCTAAACATCAAATGGTATTTTCCACTCCCCAAGGCCTCCCTCCATCCCACAGTGTTCATGATCATTCCATTCCCCTTGTACCTGGAATCCTTCCTCCCAATATCCATCCATATTGCCACCCCTTTTCACAAAAAAATGAAATTGAGAAAATGGTCCAGGAACTCCTTAATGCAGGCATTATCCACCTTAGTACAAGCCCTTACTCTTCTCTTGTAGTCATGGTCCTGAAGAAACAAGGTTCTTGAAGAATGTGTCCTGACTTCCGTGCCCTCAACAAACTGACCATTAAAGACAAATTTCCCATTCCTCTCATTGATGACCTCCTGAATGAATTCAGTGGCGCCCAATTCTTTACTAAACTTTATCTTTGCTCGGGCTATCACTAGATATGTATGAAAGAGGCAAACATTCCAAAGATGGCCTTTCACACTCATGAGGGCCACTATGAGTTTTTGTCATGCCCTTTAGCTTGTGTAATGCCCCCTCCACCTTCCAAAGCCTCATGAATCATGTCTTTCGTCCCTTTCTCTGTCATTTTGTCTTAGTTTTCTTTGATGATATCCTCATCTATAGAAAAACCTAGACAGACCATCTTACTCATGCGGATCAAGTTCTCCATCTCCTCTCCCAACACCAACTTTTCCTAAAACATTCTAAATGTGCTTTTGGTGCCTCAGAAGTAGAATACTTGGGTCATATGGTTGGCAAGGATGGAATTAGGGTGGATCCAAAAAAGATTGAATCTATACAAGATTGTCCACACCCAAAGAATCTCAAAATCTTGCATCAATTTCTAGGCTTAACAGGGTATTATCGCAAGTTTGTTAAGAACTACAGAAAGATTGCAGCACCTCTCACTGCTCTCCTAAAAAAGAACTCTTTCACTTGGAATCCAGCCGCTGCTCAAGCTTTTCAAACCTTGAAGATGGCCATGTGAACCACTCCGGTTCTGGCCCTTCCTGATTTCACAAAGACCTTTGTGTTGGAATGTGATGCCGCAGGGAAAAGAATTGGTTCTATCATTATGCAAGAGGGTCGACCTTTGGCCATCACTAGCGAGCAATTGTCTAAAAGGAATCTTGGCAAACCCATTTATGAAAAGGAAATGTTGGTTATTCTACATGTCATTGATTTGTGGCACCCTTATCTCTTGGGGAAATGCTTCCAAATCAAGACCGACCATCAAAGCCTCAAGTACTTTCTGGAACAATTCATTTCCTTCCAGGAGAAACAAAAATGGGTGACTAAGCTCTTTGGTTATGATTATGAGATCATTTACAAGAAGGGAAAAGAGAATGCAGTGGCGGATGCATTGTCCCGAAAATATGAAGAAGAAGGATCCCTTTTTTCTCTTTCCTTCCTTGTACCCGATTGGCTCCAAGCTGTGCACCAAGAATGGCTTCAAGATCCCAAAAGTTTGCATTTGATCCAGCAATTACAGACCAAGGGTCCGGCTCCCCTAGGGTACACTTGGCTCTAGGACGAGCTTCGATACAAAGGCTATTTTTATTTAAGTAAACAATCAAAGCTTAAAACCACGGTACTTTCTAAGCTTCATGCTACACCCATAGTGAGGCACTCAAGGTTAACCAAAACATATGACAGAGTCAAATGTTCTTTTTTCTGGGATGGTATGAAACAAGACATCCGTAATTTTGTCACTGAATGTGAGGTGTGTCAACGCAACAAGGGAGAAACAGTCAAATCTTTGGGCACACTACAACCGCTTCCGATTCCACCAGCTATTTGGAAGGATATCTCTATGGACTTTATTACCGGCTTACCCAAATCAGGGAATAAATCAGTCATAATGGTGGTTGTGGATTTCCTTTCCAAGTATTCTCATTTCTGTGCTCTTCAACACCCATTTACTACATCCACAGTGGCTCAACTTTTTATGGACTAGGTCTTCAAGCTTCATGGCATGCCGCACTCTATTTTTTCTGATCATGACCCAACTTTCACAAGCAATTTTTGGCAGGAACTGTTTAAGCTTCAGGGGACCCAATTGAATCTCAGCACAACTTATCATCCCTAGACTGATGGTCAAACAAAAGTTGTCAACAAGTGTTTGGAAACATATTTGAGGTGTTTTACCGCTGAAAAACAACATCAGTGGGCTCAATGGCTACCCCTAGCCGAATGGTGGTACAACACTTCCTACCCTACAACTACTCGCATGACTCCTTTTGAAGCAATATATGGACAAAAGCCACCTTTAGTTATCTCATACTTACTAGGGACCTCAAAGGTCTAGGCAGTTGACCAAACACTTATAGTTCGAGAGGATATTCTTCATACCCTTAAAGAGAACTTGGTCATGGCACAAAATCACATGAAGCAACAAGTAGATCAAGGTCACTCTGAACGTCAATTTGCAAAAGGGGATCAGATGTTTCTGCGACTCCAACCATACAAGAAAACTTACCTCAAGGCCGAGCATTGTCAGAAGCTAGCACCCAAATTTTATGGTCCTTATACAGTTCTCAAGCATGTGGGACAAGTTGCATATCAGTTATCTCTTCCTAGTCAATCGAAGCTACATCCAGTTTTTCATGTTTCATGCTTAAAGAAGGTGATTGGAACTAGGTGCCAAATTCAAACCAACCTTCCCGAGTTAGCTGAAGAAGGATCCATTTGGCTACAACAAGAGACAGTTTTGGACCAGCATGAGTGTCACCTGCATCAGAGAACCATCAAGGAAGTGCTAGTCTAGTGGAAAGATACAAATCCAACAGATGCCACTTGGGAACCAACTACCATTCTGCAATAGTTTCCACATATCAAGCCTTGAGGACAAGGATATTTTTAAGGGGGTGGACATGTTAGGGTCCTAACCCGCACATAGGTAGATCAATATATTCAGATTTAATAAAGTTCAATATTAATAAGGCCTTTCAATAAAATAGAATAAGGTGAATCATAGATGGTAGCAGGGACAAAGAAAAAATTGTCAAAATTTGTACTGACATTCAGGAGGCCAATCATGCAATGCAAAGTGTGATCCGATATTCAAATAGATTAGATGGAGTTCTAGACCGAAATAACCTTCCATGGTTATTAACAGAGAAACAAAGAAATGATGTAAAAGAGTTCATTCAAAGAATTAAATTACCCATGGGTTTTGCTTCAAACATAAAAAATATCTTAACGAAGAAAGGTGAATTTGGTGGGGTAAAAACACATGATTGGAATACCTTCATTAAGGTAATAATTTTGGTATACATATTTATCTATATTGGCCTTATAGATCTTTTTTTTTTTCTTGTCTACTTTGGTCAAAACAAATAACGATTCATTTTGTTGTTACAGTATGTTCTAGTGATATCTCTCCCAAACGACTTTGACAACAATGTCAAACAAGTTATATATGATCTTGGAAAATACATGAGGTAAGATGTAGTTGTGATTTATATGCAAAATGTTCTTTCAAATTATTGTTGTACTTAATGAAACATTTTTTACTTGTCATTTAATGCAATATATTATATTATGTTATGTTGAAACATGTTATTTTCTTATGTCACGATCTCATGTAGATGGTTGTCATTGAAAGAAATACATGAAAATGATATAAAGTATTGGAAGAGAGAAATTACTCGTCTAATGTGTGAAATGAAAAAGTAAATACCTCCTAAAGTTTTCAATGCACAAGAACACTACCTCATACACCAAGTTTAGGAGATTGAAATTTGTGGACCTATTCACACAAGGTCAATGTGGATGGTGGAGGGGCACTTGAAATCATTGAAGGCATTAGTTAGACAAAGAGCACGTCTTGAGGGTTATATGGTGGAAAGATATATGGTATATCAATCCATGGTGTATATTAGTCAATATCTTCCTAAATTAACAACACCAACTATGCATGCAGTGGATTGCATTTGGGATGTGAACTCCATAAAAAATTTTGAAGATCAGGAGCATCTGTTGGGGAAAGGTAGAATGAAAAAAATGAGAGGTAATATATTAATAATTGTGAAAGATTATATTAATAATACATATAAAGTTTTCTTTTTGTGTATATGATCATACTCATTAATATATTAATATAATTTATTTCATAAATTATAAATATTTATAAATACCTGCATATTGTACATTATAACTAATATTTAATATTGGTGAATTATGTTTTTTTGATTCAGTTTCTCTAGAGTGGGATGCACTGCATTTATACATTGTAGACAATCTTGACTGGATGAATGTATGGATTGAAAAATGTAAACAACATAATGGAGGTAGGTTATAATGGCAACGAATGTCTGAATTGGTTAGAGAAGCTCGTCGTAACGGTGATGTAAATGTTATGCAGAGGAAAATTGATCTAGCATATGGTTTGAAAGATGGACAGGTAAGAAATTTCACCCATTTTATTCAGTTATTTTATATTATACTAATGTGACTACATATGTATTGTATTTTTCAGATACTTTCGAATTTATATAAATATATGTTAACTTATTAATTGACAATGCATCTTTTACATATCTGACATATTGCAATTGAAACACCACAAGGCTATGTGGTGCAATGGTCATAAATTTCGCATCAAACAATTGGATGAAACTAGGAAAAATTATGATAGTGGGATAACTGCAGTATTCCAGGTTACTAATATTTCCTCTAGGAGTGACAGACATCCCCAAGATTCTGAAAATAGATACTATGGGTATTTAAATGATATACTTGAGTGTGACTTTAATTCCTTCAAATTAGTTATGTTTGATGTCAAATGGTATAGGTTATGAATGCATGAACGTGATGAGGAAAGAACTGTTATTCAACATGCCAATGCATTTCCAATGATTAAAACAATGATGTTTGAAAGGGGACATGATCGCTATGCTTTTCCAAGCCAATGTGAACAGGTCTTTTACTCAAATGTTCCAGGTGAAAGGGATTGGTCATTTTTTGTTAGATAGGATCCAGGAGTAAGACCAATTAAGTATATTCATTTACATGAAGAAGATGATATTGAAGATCAATAAGATGATTTGACAAGGTTATCATAGATTAGAGTTTTAGGATTAGAGGTCATATTTGTTCAATTTAGGTATTTTAAGGGTTATAGGGTTTATAACAACTAAGGTAATAGTAGTGAGGGTTTATAGGGGTTTGAGAATAGGGTTTATCCATTATAAATGTTACAAGAGTTAAAGTTTAATCAATATATGAGTTAGGGGTCATGGTAGTTAAGCTCATTAGGAGTTACAAGTCAGATAAAGGTTATATTGGTTTAGAATTGTGCTTTATAGGGATTAGGGGTTAATGTTTATAGGGGTTAGGTAAGGCGAGAATTAAGGGTTAGGTGTTAGGGATGATAAGGGTTATAGTGTTATGGAGTAAAGTGGTTATATGGTTTGAGTATTATAAGGATTAATTTTTGTGAGATATAGGTATTAGGTGCTTAGGGTTAATAAGTTAGGCTTTAGCTATTTGGGGTTTATAAGTTAGAAATTATAGAGGTTAGTGACTAGGGTTAACATAGGTGATAGACTAGTACTAATAATGGATAGATGTAATAGTTAATGTACATGTTTGGGGTTATAAGGGTTAAAGATTAGGGTTAAATGTTCAAGGGCTTAGGGGTTTCAAATTTTAAAAATTGTAGTGGTTATGAGTCAAATGCGTTTGGGGAAATAAATTATAATCACAATTAATAATGGTGGAATTGTGCCTTTGGGATAGTATTATGTGTTTTCTTTCAAGAACATATGCATGCTTCAACCACATGTTAGTATCTTAGATGGAGGTCCTAAGGTGCTAAGTATGTAATGGTGGGGTCAGTTGTTAAGATGACGGGGAGGTAGGGTTTCAGGGAATGTGTTCCCTCTTCACTAGTCGTGACCTCCATTTGTATTATCTATGTATGATTTTGAATTATTCTAAGCCTTACTAGTACCCAACTATGATATTATGGAAAATGGGTTTGTTAGCAACATGGAATGTTAATGCAATGAAGTGGGTTTTCTTTCTATCGTGGAGAAGTTCATTGATGGGGCACACAATTAAGTGTGTGGGTTAAGTGCATCAATTAGCTACATTGGTCAATTGTGTGAGTTAAGTGCATCAATTAGATACATTGGTCAATTGTATGGGTTAAGTGCATTAGGATATTTGGATGGCTTATAATAGTGGTTTTGGGTTAGTGCCTTGGTGGCCATGTTTGGAATTAGGAGTAATTAGCACATTAGGGTGCAATTTCTTGGGTTGATGTGATAGCTTCATGCATTAGGTTCATGGGTTGGGTGTGTGGTTAGGTGCATAAATTAGGTGTATGGATTATAATTGCAACTTGTGTCTTGATCAGTGTGTTGATGGATTTAGTGCATGGGTTAGCTACACATGTTAAATATGTAGTGGCATATTTAGGGTTAGGATATTTTGGTGGCTCAAAATAGTGGTTTTGGGTTAGTTCCTTGGTGGCCATGTTTGGAATTAGGATTAATTAGCACATTCGGATGCAATTTCTTGGGTTGATGTGATAGCTACATCCACCCTTAATCCAACATTGACATTAATAGTGGTTAGTTGTGTGCTCTAGTTTCATGCATTAGGTTCATGGGTTGGGTGTGTGGGTAGGTGCATAAATTAGGTGTATGGATTATAATTGTAACTTGTGTCTTGATTAGTATGTTGATGGATTTAGTGCATGGGTTAGCTACACATGTAAAATATGTAGTGGCATATTTGGGGTTAGGATATTTGGGTGGCTCAGAATAGTGGTTTTGGGTTAGTGCCTTGGTGGCCATGTTTGGAATTAGGAGTAATTAGCACATTAGGGTGCAATTTCTTGGGTTGATGTGATAGCTACATCCACCCTTAATTCAACACTAACATTAATAGTGATTATTTGTGTGCTCTAGTTTCATGCATTAGGTTCATGGGTTGGGTGTATGGGTAGGTACATAAATTAGGTGTATGTATTAGAATTGTAACTTGTGTCTTGACCAATATGTTGATGGATTTAGTGCATGGGTTAGCTACACGTTAAATATGTAGTGCCATCCATCACAATGTTGATGTGAAGAAAAGTCCCCAATTTGAGATATGATAAAATCCAAGCTTTCCAACAAAGTATTCCAAGGGGAGGAGACCAACACAGTGCTATGCCAACCCCATGCATACAACTTCCAAGAGAGAATGGTATAGAATAGTTAGAAGGACTAGCTAGGGTTACTAACTAAGTGAATTGTGTTGTGTTTCATCCATCAAATGATGAAGTTCCCCATGGTAGTTTCTCTTTAGGAGACCCAAATGAGTGGAAATAAGTTTCCACCCATAGGTTCGACAACCAAAGCCAAGTTCAGCAAATCCAACAACATAATAACAATTTGTTCAAGAGAGAACCCATCAATGGCAGCACAACATTGGAAGGGATAAGACAAATGATCAACATAGAGGATGAAGGTTTCTCTCATGAATGACACAATTTCCCAAGGAATGTTATTTCATTTCAAGTACAATGTCCAACTATAACCCATCATGGGATGCAATTTCCTACTGAGACATCATGGGTGTGAATTAACTTGGCATGTAGTTGGGTTTCACGAGTGTAAATTAATTTTGAGTGTAGTTTCACTTTCTCCCTAATCGCAAGGATTTGCAACAAGGAGGACATTTTATTGTCACACAATCCATTAAGGCATTCTAAAAAATGAAAAATTTCCCCAACACCATCAATAATTGTCCAACAATTGGCTTTGTCCCTAGTACCACAGGCATTAGACCTTACACCAAAATCATTGTTATTTGTTTAATGGGATATTTGTCTAGGGTTATGAGTGTATCGGCCTTTCCACCACTCTTGATGTTCCTAATGTGGACTCTACTTCAATGTCATGATATAAATCTTGTGATTGTGGGGTATTGACACTTGTTCTCGGTGAAATAATATATTAACACTTGTCGGGGTATTGACACTTGTCCTAGATTCTTATTATTATTATTATTATTATATCAATTATATATATATATTATATTAAATAATATATAATTGATATATATTAGTTATATTAAGAACAATAAAAAAATTAACAAATTTTAAACAAAATAACAAAAAAAATAAAAATTGAATTGTATAATGAGTCTGAGCCCATATTTCACACACAACAACACTAGAGTGAAAACCCCTGAAACCCCTCTATTGTAGGATAAATCGGTAAATGTAGACATAAAATAATCCCCCTAGATCCACCTATATCTAGAACAAAACGAGATAGAACATGGCGCTTTCCCTTGGCTCTAATCATTGAATTTACTACCAAACAAAAGATGAGAGACATACCTTTAAGTGTCGCTTCCTTATTTCTTTGTTGTTCCTATTTCTCTCTGGTTCTCTTGTGATATTGATCCTATAGTGAGACACAAACCAACCAAAGAAAAATAAGTAGAAGTATATTCAATGACAACCTATCCATATGATCAAGGAATTATGCAATAAAATAAAGATAATTCTATGGGAAAGAAGCATGCCACTATATTATTTTAAATAATAGGAAGAGAGATTACAACCGGATGCCTTGATGTCATAAGGTTCCTTCCAAATATTCCTTTCTTCCCACGCACTTCCTTCTCCAAGGATTCTAATACCATGGATCTGATAGGCACTCACAATCTATCTTGAAAAAGAAAAGCTCAAAGACAATCTAATCAAGGTAACAATCTCAAGCCAAATTCAACTAACTTTTTCCATGAGAGATCCTCTCCTTTTATAAGTTGAAGAGGATAAGGTGAGGAGTTGATGCTGATTCCACTAAATCATGAAAGCGAGTAATATCCAAACCATTCGGAGGCCACCTCACCATAGAAGCTTCTCCTTCTAGAAGCACAGAGAAAATGCTCATTTTTCCCACATATGAAGGCCGCCGCACCCTAGTTGTAATGTGGCCTATGGAAACTTGGTGACCTAGCTATAGAGAAAGGTGTGGAAATCAAGAATTTATGCACCCTATGTATATAGAAACCTGTGAAAATCCTCCAAAACAAGGTTTTTACAATGGAAAATACAACTTCGTCTCTCAGGGAAAGTTCTTCTCCCTTCTGTCTTTAGGAATTCAAGCTATTGACTGTTCAGAAGGAAAAATATAGGTTTACATCATTAATGATCATAGGGATGATGAAAATAATGTGTAACAGAGAGCCCCCCAAAGTATGAAGTTAGAACAGAGTGATAACTGCAATACTTTTTCGATTGTGTGTAGGGAACAAGGAACACGTCGGTCGAAAACCTGCAAACAAACAAGGAAATACAGTACAATAAGATATCATCACTGAGGTAGGCATTCCCATAATTAGAATACAAATGACTCAAAGCATAAATTCTGACATGAAAAGATCCATGTCAAGTAAGACAGGTCATGGCCACCAAACATACATTGTGGATCCATGCCATTATGACTCAAATATGAACATAGCCACCAAAAATACACTATGGATTTATGTGTTAAAGACTCAAATTTGAACATAGACATGAGACAAAGAATGTGGATATATGTTGTTATCACTCTGTAATTTTCCCAAGGTAGTGGAGGCAGTCATAGAGGCAACATCAAAATCACTTCGAGTCTTGGATCTAGCCCTCCAAGGCTCAAAGAGGGATCTCTCTATCTGATTTAGATTTGTTTGAACACAGATCTTAGGATATTTATGCAGAATATGATTTTTTTTTAAGAATTGGATAGGGGTAGAGAAGAGAAACCATGGGATAGGGAGTCACTGCAGCTACAATCTTCGAACTGGCTCAGATTTGACTGAACACTATACTAGATATCATCAACTGCAAACTCTGTTGGAAACCATACAATACTGAAAAGATGCTCAAATGATTGATCTTATTCAAAACTTCTACCTACCCTACGCTACTACAATTATGTTGTTCTAATTGATACAATAATGCCAATGCATCAAGTCAAGAAACTACTCTAATAACTCTGCTCTTTTAATGTTTTCAATCAATATAAGAAATAGAACTTGCATGGGCAACACATACTGATTTCCAACCTGATCTTTACAACACAAAGCCCTGGGTCTATGGACAATTATAGAGACTTTGGGAATTAATGCATATTTTGAAAAGAAAAAATCCTCCATATAGATAGCTACAGGATCATGATAAACATGACCAATCTCCTGATGTTCAAATTCAACCAATTCAACCTCATGATTTGGTACTATATTTATGCTATCTAGATCTTCAAAAAATTCTTGATATGGATACAAATGTTCTAGTGGGATTTGAAATGATACTTTTGTTGAACACACCCCTATAGCTGACTGCCTGATCATATCCATATCATAACAATTTTTGAAATCATTAGGGGTAAATGAAAACTGACTTTGAAAACACAATATATCCAACATATTAGCCATAGGATCATAAAATATTTTAGATGACTGTGGAATTTGTTTTGTTGGCATTTCATGGCTTACCATGTGATCCTCAACCAGAATCTGACCAAGATTCCCTTTCAAAGTATGAATAGGACTGAAACATAAGAGCAATGAATCAAAATGGATCAACTCATTACCTGTCTTGGGCTTTGTGTTTTCATCCAAGTTTTGGCCTGCACAAAGACTCAAGGGATGCACTTATGAATATGCAATTTCTTGTATATCACCCATGTTCTCCTCACCTGGTGCATTAGAGCATTCGTCATTGTTTCTATTTTCATCCTGCTTCGAATGTTCCCTCAGGAGTGAGGCAAAACACAGGGGCAGGTAGTTTTCATTTTCTTGAAAATTTTCTGCACTTTCCTCCTTGCAATCTTGATTAGTATGTAGAGTTCAATTCTCATCTTGTCTTTGTGGTAATTGGAATTCTTCTTCCCCTGAAGATAGTGCTTGTTTCTCTGAGCAATCATCATCAAACTCAACCATATAATCATCTAAAATTATTTCTATGGGATCCTGAAAGGATTTACAAGATTGCTTCATTGATTCACATGACGGTTTTTAGCTTTCTATGTGTTTATCCTTCAACATATTCTCAAAAGTCTCCTTCAAAATTTGAAATGAATTATAGTCTAATGGTATAGAGTTACATTCCAGTGTTTCAAATTCTACTTCAGGGTCTGATTTTCCCCCTAACTTTGAAAATCAGAGAAACTTGGAGATTGTAATCCTATATATGAAATGGCCTCTTTTCCCACACTAACATCCTTCACTATCTCATCAGAAAATTTACTTTCTTTGATATTTACCACTTGTTCAAAAATTTCCTTCAAAAATTTAAAAGAAGAGAAGCATAAGGGTAAAGTTTGTCCACTTACCCCAAGACTTTCTGCATTGTGATCATAATTTTCATCGTACCAATAAATCTTGGGTGAATCATCCATGGATGAAATTCCATTGAACATGCATATCATATCAGGAGAATATTCCTCCATATTATGATTTTGAAGTTCATCTTCGGCTGTATTGTTAATTGAATACATGAAAGAATCATTATCCAAACCATGGTACCATGGGTGAGCTGCAAAATGTTTGGGAACAATGACCTTTTCTTTCTCTAAAATCAATGGAACATGATGTCTTTGAACATCAAGTTTTTCTCTTATGCTAATCTTCTGCATCATCTCTT
>JZKD02S0785356.1:159120-170944 GCA_000966675.3 Picea glauca | reverse complement strand
GAGGGGGAAACATTTTCATAATTTAAGACCAAAAAATGCCAAGAATCATGCAATTTCACTACTTCAAATGAAAGGATGCTCCCAATCTAATATAAAGCAAGACATTAAAACTTTTTTTTTTTCAAAGATAGCTAAAAGAAATATCAAATATATATAAAACAAAGAAACCTGAACAATTTTCTCTTTTAACATGAACTATTTAATAAAAGAAAAATAAGTTCTTTCACCAAACAATTCTAAAGAAAAGACAATGCTTTGTAACTGAAAGACACTCAAAGGAAGAGACTAAATATTCCAAAAGAAAACAAAGAAAAGATGGCTAAAAGAATTTTCAAAGCTATCAAGCAGACTGTAAACAGATCATAATCAAACCCAAAAATTCACCCCAAAACCAAATCCAAGGTCTGGGTAAGGAAAAAACATCAAAAATCAAAATTTTCACAATTTCCGCAGGCTGTAGACTAACACAGTGCGGAAATCCATGATTTCCGCATGCCAGATATGGGTAGGGTGCAAAATTTCTGCACTGGTCTAAATAGGTAGGGTGTGGAAATCCTAAGTCACAACACTGTCCCTCAAAGCATGGTGCAGAAATCAAACAAAAAATGGAAAAAATTAAAAATTAAGAAGGTTTTCCAGTGAAGTTTAACAGTCAGAGAGTCAAGATGGATCTCCCAGTGACTCAAAAAATAGAAAACAAGCAATCAAAGAAAGAAATCAAGACAAACTAGGAAAAAAATCCATTCCCTAGTGGAGTCACCAATTTTGTTGTAGGATAAATTGGTAAATGCAGACATAAACTAATCTCCCTAGATCCACCTAGATATAGAACAAAACAAGACAAACCATGGCACTTTCCCTAGGCTCTAATCATCGAATTTACTACAAAACAAAAGACGAGAGACATACCTTTAAGTGTCGCTTCCTTATTTCTTTGTTGTTCTTGTTTTTCTCTAGTGCTCTTGTGATACTGATCTTGCAGTGAGACACAAACCAAACAAAGTGAAAGTAGTAGAAGTATATTCAATGACAACCTATGAATATGATCAAGGAACTATGCAATAAAATAAAGATAATTCTATGGGAAAGAGGCATGCCACTGTGTTATATTAAATAATAGGAAGAGAGATTACAACTGGATGCCTTGATGTCATAAGGTTCCTTCCAACGATTCCTTACTTCCCACACACTTCTTGCTCCAAGGATTCTGAGACCATGGATTTGATAGCTACTCACAATCTATCTTGACAAAGAAAATCTCAAAGCCAGTCTAACCAAGCTAACAATCTCAAGCGAAATTCAAATAACTTTCTCCATGAGAGCTCCTCTCATTTTATAAGTTGAAGAGGATAAGGTGAAGAGGTTAGGATGATCCCACTAAATCATGAAAGTGAGTAAGATCCAAACCATTCCGAGGCCACCTCACCATAGAAGCTTCTCCTTCTAGAAGCATCGAGAAAATGATCGTTTTTCCCATGTACGAAGGTCGCCACACTCTAGCTGTAATGCAGCCTGCAGAAACTCCGCGACCTAGATATAGATCAAGGTGTGGAAATCAAGAATTTCCACACCCTGTGTATATAGAAACCTATGGAAATCCTCTAAAATAAGGTTTTCACAAAGGAAAATACAACTTCTTCTCTCAAGGAAAGTTTTTCTCCCTTCTTTCTTCAGGAATTCAGGTTATTGACCCTTCTGAAGGAAGCACATAGGTTTACATCATTAACGATCATAGGGATGACAAAAATAATTTGTAACACCTACCATTCTAGCATAGTGAGAGGGAGGAGATAAGGCATGAGAGGGAGGAGACAACCCCATGAAGTGGTGCAAAACCCCTCGAAACCTAACCCCCATTCAATCGAACCCAACGAGAGGGAGGAGAGAACCCTCGCACAGTGGAGATAAGGAGGCCCTACACCCCCAAAACCCCCCAAAACCCCCCAAAACCTGAACTCCATTCAATTGAACCCAACGAGAGGGAGGAGATAACCCCCACATAGTGGATATAAGGAGGCCATACACCTACACAATGAATTGTGACAGTCAAGTCCAACACACTTGATTAAGTGACGTTGAGACTGAGGGAGAGGGCAAGGATGGTGAGTACCTATGCACACTTGAATTTACATTGCTAATTTGAAATTAGTATTGTTGTTTTTACAGGTTTGGTTACTTCCATTTTTGTGTTGGAAGGAGATGGACATCTCCCCTTCTTCTTCCCTGCCTATACACCCTACGAATTGGATTGCCTACGCCTTCTTCTCCCTTTCCCATACTCCCTAAGAATACGCCCTAAGAATTGTGTTTATGAAATATTTAGATCCCTAAGAATTGGATTTCCTACACCTTCTTATCCCTTGCCCATACACCCTAAGAATATACCCTATTGGGCAATGAATTGTTTTTATGCAATATTTAGATCCCTTCAAGAGTGATTGCACTTATGTACACTGGTAAAAAAATAGGAAGAATCAGGATGATGCATAAAAAAATCATTAGTTTCTTCTAAGATAGGAAAGAGGGATGTTTTTACACTTCTATGGGTAACACGTGATATATTTATGATGTGATATAGTGAGGATGTGCACCTACATTTTCTGAATAGGGTCCAAAAATAGAAATCCAAACTTGTCTTAGTATTGGATGGAACTTGTGAAGCAATTGATGAAGTGAATAGGGACAAAAAAAACTCTTAAGCCTTTAAAATATCAATTAAGAATTATTGTTAGTGCATGAAAGTGAAGTATTTTTGCATGCATACAAGACTAGACTATGTTGTTAGCTGACAGTTAGATAAAGGATTAGCGTAGTAGGAGATATCTCTAGCTCGAGTGGTCGAAATCCCTTGTGGTTTATCGAGCAATTGCACACAGATTATTTTGTCATTCCTTTACTGAAGCATTATCATATTACATCTAGGCACTAGATGCAAGAATAAAACTAGTCATTTGTTTTAGCTAGCAAAAGTGTGCTAGATCTATGCATAAATTCAAAATAGAACATTAGATCTAATCAAATAGATTCAATTCGAATTGAATTTTTGAAAGAATATGCATCATGTAACTTAAGAGATCCCTTTGACCCTAATTCTTTAACATATAATGAGGTATTGATATTTTCCAAAAGCTTCTTATCCATGTGGACTTGTATTTCCATCTAGGTTCTAGTCTTCTTAATGACATCCCAATTCCTCATATGCATTTTTTCTTTCAATATTGGATATTTTAGGGATTTCTCAAGGTCTTTCAATGATGAGCTAATGACATCATTCTCTAACTATATATCTTAATATATATTCAATAATAACAAAAGAAAGATCCGCATATATAGACTTAACTTTTGATGAAGAGGGATTATGGATCTTCCTGCTATCTTTTTGAGATCAATTGTAAGCTTGGAAATGTCTGCTATTCACTCTTCAACTTCTTCCTCATTGTTGGTTGTATATTTCTAAGGGAAAGTTTACCTAAGGTGACCACACATATGAAGGATGGAGCACCAAAACGGAATCTTAACATTGTCTATCTCCTGACAATAAGAACAATTCTCCACTTGGATATAAATTCCTTCAAGCAATCCATCTCCCAAGTTCATTTCCAGAAAAATATTAGCCATTGAGGTCTTGTCTAGGAAGCATGTTTTCTCGTCAATGTCCAACATCGATCAAACTAGGTCATCCATAAAACTATGTGACACATGCCTCCAAATGTGCAAACAAGTTGACCACTCCAATATTTGTAACGTGGCATGGCATGAGAGGTCCATGTGCATGAAGAATATCCCAAAAATTCCTATGCCATTCTGACCAATGTCTTGAGAGTTGTAAGATTGCATCAAGAGTTGTGAATGAACTCAAGAGTTGTGAAGATACCTTGGGAGATGTGAAAATTACAAATTTCATAATGAATCCCATGCAATGTCCACTTAGCCACAATGTCCATTCACCACTAATCCGACCAATATGTAATTGTGCCCTTTGAATAATGGCTTGTCCCATTTGTCCTTTTTGGATGGAGTGAGTAAAGGTAATTAAAAAAAAAATCATTTTTTGGATGGAGTGAGTCAAGGTAATGGACAACAACAACAACATCACTTATCCCATTTTCAATAACTTGCACCCATGCCTTAGCCTTTACAATTTTTTATCCATCGATGGGTTACAAATCAATAACAACTCTCATATTTGTTACTTAACAGTGTACTTTACTCTCAATTTCTTGCTCCCTTTTGACACGTATAGGCCACCTTTACCTTTCTACCATTTCTTCTCCTTAGGTTGAGGAATTACATCCTCCACCTTAGCCACCTCGGTTCCCTCTTCCCTAGTCGTGACCTCCATTTGCATTGTTAGTATCTGAGATGGAGGTCCTAAGGTGCTAAGTATGTAATGGTGGGGTCAGTTGTTAAGATGATGGGGAGGTAGGGTTTAAGGGAATGTGTTTCACCTTATTTTTTATACTAAATGCAAAAAAAAATCATCATAACATCTTCATGAATGATGCCCATGCAACCAAATGGATGCGTGATATGTTTCACTTATCATGCAATATGGATTAGGTAGATACACTATCTTACCATCACTTCCCTTGCCACCCTTAGGTCCTTATTTAATTCCATAGGTTTATTTAATTATAACGATTTGATTTGGAGTTGCACCATATCTCACATTTGGAAAGTTTTCCCCTTGAAATATTTTCAAACATATGATAATAATAATAATAATAATAATCTATTTTTAAGGTCACGACCAAGCCAGACACCAAATTGGTGTATGGAACCCAAGCTTTTAGCTCAAATTAGGTATGTTTTTACATCATCCAAGTTAGCACTTGCACATTTATGCCATGTAATTTACTTTCTTACAATCATGAAGCCAGATACCAAGGGGTTATTAGTCCCTCCATGAGACTTCTTACAATCATGGTGCAAAATGCCAAGGGGTTATTAATCCTTACATGGGACTTTTAGATTATGTTTTTTGTACTTTCTCTTTGTTTGTCCAATTAGTCCCTATATGGAACTTTTATCTCATGTGTTATGAACTTTCTCTTTATTGGTCCAATTAGTTGCTACATGGTATTTTTAGATCCATGTACACTTTCTCTCTATTGGTTCAATCGTACATCTACAAAATAGAAAAATATTTTTTAAGTTTACCTAGGACATTTGAAAATTCCATATTAATTTGGGTTTTGAGAATACTTAATATGCGGATTTATTGTTTTTCTTATTGGATTTGGGGAAATGTCTCTTGGGATTTCTAGGGTATTATGTCAAAAGATAAAAATAATAATTTTCCTTCAACTCTATAAGTTTTAATAGAGGCTACCTATTCAACTCTGTAAGTTTTAATGGAGGCTACCTATTCATATATGAAGGTGGAAGGAGGTCGAAATTAGATGAATATGAGGGAATATATGTTTATTTTCCATTTTTCAAAAAACTTGTAGGTTACCAATCCATGTACGAAGGTATGCATGAGGTGAAAATTATATGAATATGAGGGAATTTATGTTCATTTTCCATTGTTCAATATGGTTTAGCATGTGTTTTTGTTGTTGTTGAGATTCGGTGGTCCGTGCTTGTCATGGTGTAGCCTATAATTGGGTGGGTGGTGTGTTCTTGTCATGTGTTTTTTAGATGTATTATCAACTATGATATATAGTTGTGGTTATCTTGGTTGTTGCGGTGCACTATGGAGTTTCCTATATCTAGTTTCTAATATGGTGATTGGTCATGGTTTTCTTAGATATCATGGTGTACTGTAGAATTTAGTGGGCCATGAATTGTGCTCATTGTGGCATAGCCTAAAATTTTGTGGGTGCTCTATGTTTCCCATGGGTTTCATGGTTATGGTATCGATTATGGTTTTTTGTTGTGGTTGTCTTGGTGATCATGGTGCACTCTAGAATTTGGTTGTTGTTCCATGTTTTTCATTCCTCTCTTGGGTTTGGTCTCAATAATGTTGTTTTGTAGTGGTTGTCGATGTGTGGTAAGACTTTTCATGGAGGAGGGTTGTTTTTTGATAGGATTGTGGGTAGTTTCATTGCTACCTCTTGCATACACTGGTAGATTGGTTGGAATTGTTTTTATTTGACACATAGAAAGGGATGTGTTTTCCTTGTGACGGTGTTCTTCAAATTGGATTTTTCCATATGTGTTTTCTTTTCAAATTAGTCTTTAGAACATAGAAAAGTATGTGTTTTCCTTGTTAACATGTTTTTTGGTTTGGATCTATCCTTGTGGGTTTCCTTTTTGTATGTGATATGAGTTTCATGTTGTTATGTCCCACGTTCAATCCTAGGTTTCTTTGATTCCTACAAAACTGTTATTGTTTCCCTATAGTATTGGGGTTTAGGATGGCCTTGTGGGAATTAACAATTCAACACATAGGGATTTGCAAAAATTAGAGGCGTTTTGTGTCACGTGGTTCCTCTTCCTTGAGTAGAGGATGCCTAGTTGGGTTATTCGAGTCTAGTATTTATATTTTTCTATACCATTGCTAGAATTAATGGAATTGCTCAAGTTCAAGTGAGAATTTTTTTGTTTAGGTTCATTTTAAATAAAAAAAGAGGGTAGTTTTGTATATTTTTAATTTCAAAACTTTTCAATTAGTTTTGGAACTTGTGCCTAAGATTGTATATGTTATTTAATTGCAATAAAACTTATGTATATGTTATTGTATATCTTCTTCTTTTTTTGTCGGTTGCACTATTGTTAACCATCTCCATAACTAACTTATTCTTCAACTTGGATTGAACAAAACTAATATTTGTATAGTTCTACTCTTGTCTTGAAAAAAACTAATATTTGTATAGTTCTACTCTTGTATTGAACACAACTAATATTTGTATAGTTCTACTCTTGTCTTGAAAAAAACTAATATTTCTATAGTTCTACTCTTGTATTGAGAAAAACTAATATTTGTATAGTTCTACTGTTGGCTTGAACAAAACTAATATTTGTATAGTTCTACTCTTGTATTGAACAAAACTAATATTTTTATAGTTCTACTCTTGGATTGCCTTAGACATACTACCAACTAAAGCACCCAAGATTTGCAACACACCAACTGATGGTTGGATTTTTTTACTCCATAACATTGACCCTCATCTTCAATGGACATTTCTTATAATAATTCTAATTTGCACAAGTCCAACAAACAACAACCTTAATACTATTTTTTTCTTAGATCCATATGATAAATTTATCATGTCCTTAGTGTTTTCACATTTTTAATATGTCCTTAATATGTCCAAAATCAAGAGGGATATCACATTAAATTAGGTGGTTGACCACTAATATTGGTAATTGCACCCTAGTCTAATTGTGCATCCAAAACTAAAGATATACAATTTTTATTTATAACTGTGAATATGATGATGGACTACTAACTAGCAACATGTGCACATGCAACTAAAGGTACAACCAAATAGGTACCTGTCAGATATTTCTTCATCGAGTGAGGAAATCTTAGGAAAAATAGAGGCTGAAAATGTGACTGCATCTAGTATATATGATAAGCAAATAAGGACCAGAGGTGAAAAAGTCAGAATAAAATTTTGTAGATGCATCAATTTTTTTCTTGTCGAAGGAGGATCATGCTCTTATGATGATGAGAGCATAGGAGACATAGATATTCCACTTAGGTATAAGCATCTGGTGAAATAATGGGTACCTAAGGAACTACCTCCTATAGATGTTGACTTCGTTGTCAACAATAAGACATATCACATTGCACCATCCTCCCTGCATAGCTTGGGGATATTTTCCATGGATGGAATAATTGTAAAATACAATACAATAACTGAATTTATGGACTATGTCAGACCGTGTTACAATTATAATGATTGGAGCTGGTCCAGTACATGTGAAGTATGCAAAGATATGCACTCTCCGCAAATTATATACAACTAACAAAAAAGGATAAAAATGATGGAGTGACTATCTATATTGATGGAAGGCCTAAAGCTTCCAGCAATATCACAGGGTTTATAAACAACACACAACCCGGGACAACAAACAAACAACCGAATTGCATATATGAGGGGGCATGAAGAGAATCGGGTAGTCCTATGCGCAATAAAAAAAATAGCTCCCAAGGAAGAGTTATTAGTCGATTACCATTTAAATAGAATAGAAACATTGACTAATAGTGTGCAGGTTCTTATGCAACACCTCTTTAAGAAACCTCTACTTATTGCATTATATTTTTTTATTATCTTTAACATTGTTGTAAATATTATCTTTAACATTGTTTTTTTTGTTATCATTAACATTTTTTTAAATATTTGGGGGTTCTATTTATATTATAATGTGGCAGGATGATCATGGAAAAGGGCCAGCAATAGAACATGTAAATGATTATCAATTTCCACTTTCATTTTACATTGTTTTTATTATTTTCTTATATAATTTTATTGAAATAACATTGTTTTTCCTGAAATTATATGTAGTCAATAGGTCATGTGGATCATGATTCCGTCGATAAGGAGGAGTTTTATTCTTGCATTGATCCGATGTTCTTATTAAAAAATAAGATTATTAAAGCTAATAAGGAACTTGTTATCTTGTTAGATCATCAATAAAAAACTCTCGATGTCAAAGAAAAGATCAAGCTCCTTATGTCACAACTTAACACATATAAGGTAATAACCATAATTTAAAGTGTTTTTTCTTTTTTATGCACTCATATGTTCAATTATGATACTTTGTTCTTTAACTTTTACATTATCTCATGAAAAAACATTTTCTTTTTTATGAAGGAATATTTGGAGCCTATTCAGCCCGATATTGGTAGTAGTGGCACTAAAGAAAATCTATAGAGTCTTGATGCGTGCGGTCATACAACTTCTAGAGAACTATTTACTTCTCCATCTCCCACACCTCATTCAGATAGGAGCCATGACATGAACCGACAAGCATACACACCTCGATCAAAGTCTAGAGATGGTGGTAGAGATGAGGATCATAGTGATGTGGTTGAGATGGTTGCATTTCCTGGAGATAGACGTGTGATAAGCACGGGGACCCTTCTGTGCACATTTTTGGTCGACGATAATGGACTTCCATTAAAACAATCAAGACTCCCAGGTAGTTTTAATTCATATTTTAACTGTTTAATGGTGTCCTTATACATAAATCATCTAGATTATTAACTATAATTAATGATCATATCTTTTTGTGTGTAGGAAACAACCTTTTTTATAGGCACGTAGAGAGAAAGACCTTGTCTATTTTTTGGGCAAACTTACGCATGAGGTGGAATTGCCAAAATTCCAACCTCAAAAAAGAACTTATGGATTATCTTGAAGGCCTCTTTGGTGTAGACACGTTCAATAAAAAAGTGGTCACATCTGCAACGGGTGAATATTTAAAATATATGTGGTGTGTTTATAGATGAAGCTTGGCAAGAAATCCTAGGTATGATAGTCCTCCCTCAATTCCAGAGAGGGAGTGGAAGGTGATCATTGATGATGCAAAAGAGAAGATTTTGAAAAAATCAGGAGAACAAATAACTGGTACACCAAGGTAAATTACAATTTCTTGAATTCAATACTAGATTTATTTTTCTTTAGATCTAAATAAAAGTGTGGTTATATATAACATACTTGAAAATTTTGATGATAGGTTTCTTGACACTTCGAAGGAAAACAAAGGAAGGATTTCCAAACATGGCCAACACAAGCTAGGCTAGGGCGACTACTCAAGGTTATAGTCACAAATCATAAGTACCCAAACATCTTAATAATATTATTTGTATCACCTTACAACTTTAAGGTAATTGCAACCAAAAACATTAAACAACCATACTCTTATGCAATGCAGGGTGATGACTTCAGAACTGAAACCACAGAGGAAGACCTACAACTTGGTTACAAGTACGGTTATAAATACGTGGTTGATCATAGGAAAAACATGGGGTAGACCTCAAGATCCAATTTGTGGGATAAGGTAAATAAAAATCAGTCCACATTAACTTTTCGTTACTTAAAAAATACGTAAATGTTTGATATAGTCCATAATTTAATGTCTTGCTTTGTTTTAATCAGGGGAGAAACATTATCAACAAAACCATTAGTACTAGACAACGGAGCATTGATAGTGAAACACAACCAAAAGATCATGGTGCTCCCCAACAACCCCATCCTAGTGAAGTGCAACCCCAAGATGTTCATGTGACTGAGGCCCACGATGGTAAAATGTCTATATATTAATCATATACTTAATAATTTTGTACTTATAAATTTTGACGTTTAAATGGTAGAGAATGTCATAGATGATCCTCCTCGACCTGAAGATCATTTGAACAGGCTGACAACAATTACAATGGTGCTGACTAGAGGACCAGGTAAATAATTACATTGCAGAGTTTTTTTTTAATATTAATGAACTACTTCAATGATATTTAAAAATTGGCCATATAAACTTAATATTTTTATTTTTTTAGGTGATGGCCCCTCACAGCAGCATCCACATCGTGGGTACGAGACCAAATGTACTTAACATGAAAGGACTGAAACAACATCAACTGCTGAAGAGAACCCAATAAACTAAGACATGGACATGGATGATTTTCTTAAGAACTAGAAAGCACAAAAGAAGACTAAAAGAAATTCGTGATATCATGTAATAATTTATAAGACAATTAGATGTACATTATATACCTAAACATGCAATGATGCATATAATCCATTGACATTATGGGTACTTTTTCATCTGATAATATACACAAGGCTATTTCTAAGGCTTGTATATATCTGTGAATGTAATTTTTTTATACACTTAATGATAATTTCAGCTTCTCTTAATGATGCAACTTCCAAAATTGTGTGACATGATATATGCAACTTTGAAATTCTTGTGCCATGTTTCATTGTGTCTCACATGAAAAAGAGAATTATCATTCTTTTCATTGTGTCTTTTCATTGTGTCATGGACATGGTGTTGCTACTCAACATTGCCTCAAAGCCTACTTATTCATTCCTCTATGATATGTACAATGATGTTGAACCTTCCACAAATCACTGCGAGAAGAAAAATAAGCCAAGTATAGGAACCCAAGGATTTCAATGTTAGGGTCTTGTGATTCCACAAGGTGGGATACAAAGAGGAATTGTTTCCATGCATAAACATGCTAAATACCTTGATTGAGAATGCAGATGTAACAAGTTGAACATTGAAATCATAGAGCAATGACATAATCGAGAAATATGGGTGGTGATAGATGTTTAGCTATTATTCATTCATTTAACCTTTTAATATCTTTGAAAAATGCAGGTTTGAAGGGTGGTCACCTCCACGATCCAAAACACATTTCCGAAAAGGTATAAATCATTTTCTTCTCTTGCGTCATGAAATTTTCCTTCTTTTACTTGTATACTTAAATTCAAAATAAAAAAAGAGTATGACACATAGCATGCATAACACAGTTTATGACTGGGAGTAATAGTAATTTTTCATATTCATAAACAAAAAAATGAGACTTATCTTTTAACAAAAATTGGTCCAAGAGATTGGTCATGTAAGAGAAAATTTCAATTGAGCCACAACCATCTAGTGTAGATACCACCACCAACCTAGGCTATGAGGCCACCATGGTGAAAAAACCAAGCTAATATTCTATATTTATCATCCCAACCTTTCTACTCACATTCTTACCTAACCTTCTCAACACAAAGCATTACAAGAATCTGATTCATCCTACGATAGATAAGGAACTCTCTTCCACTACAACATGCAATATAAGGAATATATTCACTTTATGTACTTCATGGTCCCTTAGATATATTATTCTCTCTAGTTCTCTTTAGTGTGGATA
>JZKD02S0785356.1:144742-159070 GCA_000966675.3 Picea glauca | reverse complement strand
CCCATGCTCCCATTATTATGTGAAAAGACTTTCCCCACCAACCTCTTACATAGATTCAAGGATTGGTTGACAAGTCAAAGAAGGTATATGGCTTCATTTAAGGCACATTGTAGAAGAATATGAGTTCTAAGAATGACCTTGGAGATAGAGGATTTATTTTCCCATAGGTCCCCTTTCATCTTCCACTATAGTGGAATCATAGTGCCTCTCATGCCTTCATGTGTTTTCTATGGTGGGTTGTATCACCATACATTGAAGCACTTGGAAGTCCTAATTACTATTCAATTATTTGAGTGAAGGTCATTAGAGTTGTGTTAGAGTCTTAGGATTGTGTTTTGTATTTGTAAAATACACCATGTGAAACTCTTACGTCAAAGCCATACATTTTCATTGACCTATTGAAATAAGTATTATCAAATAGTTGTTGTACCACCCAAGCACATATTTCAATTTAGACACATTTTCTTTGAGTATTTCATCTTCTATATTGCATTATTTATTTTATATGTAACCTTGTAGGTTAGAAATATCTAAGCAATTTTAAACTATATTGAACTCCTTATGATCCAACCATTTCTTTAGGCTTCATTCCCTCCCTCCATTCTTATGATAACTTCAAGCCTTAGAAATTATCTTGAACCTCTTGTATGGTAGACGATGCACTAGATACATATGGTTAAGATGGATTTTGATTATGCATGGGGTGCTCAAGCATGGGATGATATTTTATTAGGTAGACTTCATATCTAATMTTCTTGCACAATGTATTCCAAAGGCTAAAAATCCCTTAGATAGTGGTGCACTTGAGTTTTACATGGCGTCTTATCTTATGTATTGTGTATGTGTGAGCTAAGAGTTCTCTTGTTTCAATCCCACCTAGTATCCTTCCTTTGCACTTGGACATGGTTATTTCCTCATAGATGTTTAGATATTATTCAATAATTTAACCTTTTATTGTCTTTGAAAAATGTAGGTTTGAAGGGTGGTCACCTCCACGATCCAAAACATATTTTCGAAAAGGTATAAATCATTTTATTCTCTTGCGTCATGAATTTTTCCTTCAATTCCTTGTATACTTAAATTCAAAATAGAAAAAATATGACACATAGCATGCATAAAACACAATTTTTTTATGTCTAGGACTAATAGTAATTTTTCATATTCATAAACAAAAAAATGAGACTTATCTTTTAACAAAAATTGGTCCAAGAGATTGGTCACGTAAGAGAAAATTTCCATTGAACCACAACCATATAGTGTAGATACCACCACCAACCTAGGCTATAATGCCACCATGGTGAAAACACCAAGCAATAAGATTCTATATTTATCATCACAACCCTTCTACTCACATTCTTACCTAACCTTCTCAACACAAAGCATTACAAGAATATGATTCATCCTGTGATAGATAAGGGACTTTCTTCCACTACAACATGCAACATAAGGAATATCTTCACTTTATGTACTTTGTGGTCCTTTATATATATTGTTCTCTCTAGTTCTATTTAGTGTGGATAGAAAGAGCTTGATCTATTGTATTCTTTCTAAGAATTTCCGAAAATAACTATATTTGTCTCTCAAGGATATAAAGAGTTTATAATGGATAGTGAATGATGAATTGTTATCTTCCCTATCATATATGCTCACCTACAACCACTATATTTCATCCAAAGTCTACAATTTTCCTCTTCTTGATGTTGATTTTGGTTAATTTCCAAATTGGTATGGGTTCAAAATGGAGAATAAAACATGAAATATGTAGAGAATTAGTGTTAGAGTGCTTCTCACAATGTTAGATTCAATGAAAATGATATCATTGGTGTAAATGATGGATGGCATTACCTATAACTAGCAGAATGTAGGACTCTTAAACTTCCCATGGCATGAAGTTTTTACTCAACCCATGCTCCCATTATTATGTGAAAAGACTTTCCCCACCAACTTCTTACATATTCAAGGATTGGTTGATAAGTCAAAGAAGGTATATGGCTTCAGTTAAGGAACATTGTAAAAGAATATGGGTTCTGAGAATGACCTTAGAGATAGTGGATTTATTTTCCCATAGGTCCCCTTTCATCTTCCCCTATAGTGGAATCATAGTGCATCTCATGCCTTCATGTGTTTTCTATGGTGGGTTGCATCACCATACATTGAAGCACTTGGAAGGCCTAATTATTATTTATCTATTTGAGTGAAGGTCATTAGAGTTGTGTTAGAGTCTTAGGATTGTGTTTTGTATTTGTAAATTACACCATGTGAAACTCTTACATCAAAGCCATACATTGTCATTGACCTATTGAAATAAGTATTATCAAATAGTTGTTGTACCACCCGAGCACATATTTCAGTTTAGACACATTTTCTTTGAGTATTTCATCTTATATATTGCATTATTTATTTTATATGTAATCTTGTAGGTTAGAAATATTTAAGCAATTTTAAACTATAGTGAACTCCACATCATGCAGACATTTCCTTAGGATTCATGGCCTCCCTCCATTCCTATGAGAACTTCAAGCCTTAGCAATTCTCTTGAACCTCTTGTATGGTAGACGATGCACTAGATACATATGCTTAAGATGGATTTTGATTATGCATCGGGTGGTCAAGCATGGGATGATATTTTATTAGGTAGACTTAATATCTAATCTTCTTGCACAATGTATTCCAAAGGCTAAAAATCCCTTAGATAGCAGTGCACTTGAGCTTTACATGGCATCTTATCTTATGTATTATGTATGTGTGAGCTAAGAGTTCTCTTGTTTCAATCCCACCTAGTAGCCTTGCTTTGCACTTGTACATGGTTATTTCCTCATAGATGTTTAGATATTATTCAGTCATTTAACCTTTTAGTGTCTTTGAAAAATGCAGGTTTGAAGGGTGGTTACCTCCATGATCCAAAACACATTTCTGAAAAGGTATACATCATTTTCTTCTCTTGCTTCATGAAATTTTCCTTCAATTCCTTGTATACTTAAATTGAAAATAGGAAAAACAAATGACACTTAGCATGCATAACAGATAATTCTTTTATGACTCAGAGTAATATTAATTTTGCATATTCATAAAAAAAAAAATGAGACTTATCTTTTAACAAAAATTGGTCCAAGAGATTGGTCATGTATCTTTTAAATGTATATTAAATAGGGGGAAATCTAATAGAGGGGCCATATGTGCAATGAGTGATAATATGTATATATAGAGATCAATATAGTCATTATCGGGAAACATTTGAACATATGATTTGGATATATGGATGTACTTGGGTTGTTTGGAGGAATTTGTTCCTAACTATAAGGAAGTTGTTGTAAGGACCAATTTAACAAAGCCTAAAAAAAAATTGTAAATTTAAACATTAAGATTATTCAGCATAAGCAATAAGCAATTTCATTAAGCATATAAGCAATAAGCAATTTCAATATTCAGCATATAAGCAATAAGAAATTTAAATTTATGAACAACAATCTAATAAATTACATAACAACCACATAACCCAGCAAATTCATGAATATAGATACCTCTGGTTGATGTTATTTTCCCAATATCTGGCTGTCCTCTTTGTTGCTTTGCCCAAAACTCTGCCTGATGCTCTGACCAAACCCTGCTCAAAACCGACTAACCACCTAGCCAACTAGGAGCAGCCTATCCAACTCCCTAGCTCCAAGATTCCATGAGGATTCCTGGCCCCTGAGCCCAAAACTTCCAACAACCTGGTGCCCCCTGCAACATTTCACCCAACCACCAAAACCAAACTCCAAAAGCAGAAAAATATCCAATAACAAATACGGTCCTCTCCTCCCAATTTTTCACAAATCCCCCTTCCCAAAGGCCTCTGCTTAGTCATATCTCCCCCCATTCAATGAATCCCTACCCTCCTTTAATTCCACCAACCTTATCCCTCCATTTATTACCTTATCCTTCCATTTATCACCTTATCCCTCCACTTAATGCTTCATCCCCCTGCATGCGTAAAGTTTTAAAATAAATAAAAATTATTAAGCTCTTAATTCACTACCTTAACTTTTAATGAGTTAATTAATTAATCAACAGATATAAACAATTAATAATTAATTAATTAATTAATTAATATTATTAATAAATAATCATTGTTTAACTAAAGTATATTAGGACAGTTATTTATTTAATTAACTATACTTGATAAACCCTATGTAACTATTTAACTAGGGTTGTTACATACACCCACCCTTAAGAAAACTTCATCCCAAAGTTAAGGCATTTTATGATACAAGGGAAAAGAAACATGGTTCACACATTCATAACAAATAACCATCATTATTAGTAAGTAAGACAAGAAACTCATTCATACTAGTGTACATGCGCAAGAAATGCATGTGTAGATAGTACATACAAGTCTCGTTCATGTACTAATATCAATAACTATCATCTCTATAGTAATTTTCATATTCATCCAATCCATTCAACAAGACTATTCATTTTATAAAAGAAAATAAACCAATCAAATGTTTGCGAAATCCTTTAATTTCAATTATCTAGCTCAACAATGTTATTTAGACAATTGTGGTTTAATTACATAATTATGATTATTCATATATTTATGCATTTTCTTTTCAGAAGGAAAAACAATAAATTCCACCATAAGACAAATCTCCATACACTCTCAACTATTTCTACTCATCCTTCCTCCCTACCTTACTTCCATCTTCCATTCCTATTCTTCCTCTACTGGACTATCTTGGAGCATCAACTATATTGACCTAACTCCAAATAGAACCCGTAAGTAGAAGTGTCACTATCTTGACCAAGCTTCCCTAGCAAGAAACTGAGAGTCATCATCGCACATCTAGGGGAGCGTGAGCTAACACCGTCCTCCCATGACTTCAGGTTTCATAGGATACATGGTGGGAAATGCCTCCACCCCTCCTAATCATAACCAGGGTCCACACCCTACAATGGAATATACAGTGGCACCATGTTGCTGGGATTTTTGTCATCGTTTATTCGGTTTTGGGCAGTCTCATCACCTAAAATCCTAAACTGGTCCACATATCATAGAAATGCATCCAAACCAATATAATTTCACATGCAAATATTCATACCATAATGTTTCTCGACTAGTGGTCACGACATCCACTTTCATCATCATTATCCCTTAGCTATTTCATAGCCCATAACTTGTAGATTAGTCTGTAACACAAACTCATACATTTATATGCATTATCATCATGTAATTTCCTACAACCATCATTTCAATTCAGTATCCGTGTACCAACAACTTAACATCAAAGTTTTCAAGTTAGAAATATATCTCATAATATCCCATAATTCAATTTCGACACCCATTCATAAAATTATCTTTTACCAAATAGATTGCATCATATCCAACATCATTCTAATAGCATTTAAACCTTCATAGGATTCTCATTCACACAATATATTGCATCATATCCATCATCATCAATAACATTTAAACATTCATAAAATTTACATTCACATAGTAGATCGCATCATATCCATCATCATCAATAACATTTAAACATTCATAAAATTTACATTCACATAGTAGATCGCATCATATCCATCATCATCAATAATATTTAAACATTCATAAAATTTACATTCTCACAATATATCGCATCATATCCATCATCATCAATAATACTTAAAAATTCATAAAATTTACATTCTCACAATATATTTCATCATATCCATCATTATCCAAATATATTTAAACATTCATAAAGGTTCATACATCTTAAAAGTTTAAGTGTATCATTTAATAGTTTCACTATGAATAGAAAAAAAATATGTAGGCCTCAGGTAATCCTGGTTGTCTAAGTCAAAATGTGGTGTTACATACACCCAAACTTCGAGAAACATATTCTTGAGGTGGTCAAGAAAGTGAGCAATAGTCTCGTCATAATGTCTCGGCGTCTTCCCAAGTAGCAGATCCTGGACTATACTTGTCCCATTGGACCTTAACTTGGTCTACCAGATGGTTTCAGAGCTATCGAACTCTACGGTCCAATATGCGTAATGGTTCTATTGTGAGAGTTCCCACATACGATACCTGCATTTCCTTCCAATTTAGTTTATGTGATTCATCAACAACATAATGACGTAAAACAAATACATGAAAAATGTTATGAGTTTTATGCAAGTGGGGTGGCAGTACGAGACGATAGGAAACGGGTCCAATTTTCTCTTGGATTCTGAATGGTCCTATAAATCAAGGTGATAAATTTGTCCCATTCCCGAACCATATGGTACTCTTATTATACCTAATACGAATGAAAACTTGATCTCCCACTTCATAACTTCGGTCGGTCCTGTGTGCATCCTCATAACTTTTCTGCCTATCCTGTGCTTCCTTTAGTCTCCGCCTAATTTGAATCACCTGTTCCTCCATCACTTGAATCAATTCTGGCCCAACTGTTACTCAATCTTCTAATCTTTCCCAACTCAATGGTGTTCTACATGGCCTTCCATATAGATCTTCGTAGGGTGGCATTCCGATGGAGCTATAAAAAATGTTATTGTAGGCAAACTCTACCAAAGGTAGGTACTTCTCCAGCAGGGTTTGATTATCCATGACATACATTCTAAGCATGTCTTCCATGACTTGATTTACCCTCTCAGTTTTCCCATCTGTTTCAGGATGATAAGGTGTTCTTAATTTCAACTGAGTCCCCAATGTTGACTGCAAACTTGTCCAAAACCTAGAAGTGAATCTAGAGTCCCTATCTGAAATGGTCTTCTTAGGTATCCCGTGCAAATGAATAACCTCACTTACAAACACACGTGCCACATCAGTGACATCGTAAGTGTCTCTAACTATAATAAAATGATCACTCTTGGTTAACTTATCCACTATCACAAGAATGGAATTGTGTCTATGAGATGTGAGCAACAACCCCACAACAAAATCAATAGAGATGACATCCCACTTGGACATAGGAACATCATGTGGTTGTAGGAGGCCCGTCGGGTGATGGTGGTCAGCTTTCACTTGTTGACACTCTAGGAATTTGGTGATGAAATGGATTACATTACGCTTCATGCCTACCCAAAAGAAAAGTTTCCTCATGTTTGCGTACATATTTTTCACACCTGGATGTGCACAATAAAGTGCTCTATGGGCTTCCTTTAGTATGATGCTTCGAACATACCCATCTCCAGGGATGTACATCCTTCCCTGATATCTCAATAGTCCATCTAGTTCCAAACTATATCCTTCATACTTTGGATCCAACTACCTCCCACTCTCGAGGTTTGAAGTAACCTTTAGATACCAACTGTCTCCTTGGAGTTGCGTCAACACATGTTCCCTCAGATTGACTTTTAAGGGTACCAACGAGAAGACATGTGGTCTCCTACTCAAGGCATCTGCAACCACATTTACCTTTCCCTTGATGTATGAAATACCAAAATCATACTCACTCATAAACTCACTCCATTGCCTTTGCTAGGAATTCAGATCCCTTTGAGTGAAGAGATGTTTTAAACTTTGATGGTCCATTTTGAGCTCAAAGTTTTTCCCCACAAGATAGTGCCTCCAATGTTTCAGAGCTAACATTAGAGCTGCCAACTCTAAATCATGAGTAGCATAACTCTCTTCATGTTTCTTCAAATTCCTTGACACATAATCTATCACTCCTCCATTCTTCATTAGCATAGCCCCCAACCCTTGCTTCGAGGCATCCTTGTAGACTGTGAAGTCCTTTTCCATATCCGACACTCATAGAATTGGTGCACTAGTTAGTAACCTCTTAAGCTTAATGAATGCACTATCACATTCTTCCATCCATTCATACCTGACCCCCTTGCACTGCAAAGTGGTGATGGGTTTCACTATTTTTGAGAATCCTTCCACAAATCTCCAATAATAACCTGCTAGCCCCATGAAGCTTCTCACCTCATGGGCATTTTTTGGCACTAGCCACTCCATAATGGCCTTTACCTTTTCTGGGTCCACAGAGATTCCTTCACTAGAAATGATATGACCTTAATAGTGGATCTCTTTCTGGAAGAAGGAACACTTCGACAACTTCCCATACAATTCGTTCTCTTTAAGGCAGGACAACACCACTCGTAAGTGTTCCTCATGTTCTCTTTCATTCTTGGAATAGATGAGGATGTCATCTAGAAAGACTTGTACAAAATGGTCTAAGTACCTATGGAATACACCGTTCATGAGGCTCATTAATACTGTTGGTGCATTGGTCAATCCAAAAGGTACTACGACAAACTCATAATGCCCAAATCGAGTTTAAAAGACAGTTTTTGGGATATCACCTTCCTTAATCCTTAACTGATGATACCTGGATCACAAATCAATCTTTGAGAATAATTTTGCCCCTTTCATCTGATCAAAGAGGTCATCTATTCACGGCATTGGGTACCTATTTTTCACTGTAGCATGGTTCAAGTCCCTGTAATCTATACACAGTCATAAGGAACCATCCTTCTTCTTCAAAAAAATTATTGGTGTGCCCCAAGGTGAGACACTAGGCCTTATTAGCCCTAAGTCCAGTAACTCTTTCATCTGCTTTGAAACTGACAAAGTTTTGGTGCTTTCATCCAATACGAAGTCTTGGAAATTGGTTCTGCACTAGGTTTTAGCTCAATAGTAAAATCAAGCTCCCTCTCAGGAGGTAACCCTGGTAACTCATTCGAAAAAAAATCCTTAAATTCTAAAAATACCGGGTACTGATCCAAGGAGGGTCCCTTCCTTTCATTCACCGCTTCCATTAAATATAGTCAACACCCTTGCCTCAAGCATCTCTTAACCTTCATAGTTGAAATAGAGAGTAATGACACCCTTCTCCATACACCCTGGATCTCTACTGGCCTTCCTTTGTAGTCTACACAGAGCACCCTTTTTGCAAGAAAATCTACCAGAGCTCGATGAGCTTCTAACCAATCCATTCCAATGATTAGGTCATACGCCTCGAGAGAAGTGATGTATACCTTCAACTTGGTAGTACACACTCCCAGGTCTACTATAAAATTATCAATGCTAGGTCCTACTTCTTGTTTTTCCCCCGAAGCCATCTTGATTTGTTCAAAGTCATCGTGCTCGTAGGCTGCCAACCTACTCTTTTCTAATGCAGATGGTGAAATGAAACTATCTGTCGCACCAGAGTCAAATAAAATCTTAACATTGATATGATTTAGCATACCTAATGACTCCACCACCATAGATTGATGTTTGGCCTGGCGATTATTAACCACTGCATAAATATGGTGGCTACTACTTGCTCTTCCCATCGAGGCCTTTCCTTCTGTATGCACAAATCCTAATTGTAACTCTGGGCAGTCACGCTGGTAATGGGGTCCTCCACACCCCCAACAGGTAACACAGGATTGAAACTACACACTGTTATGTGACTGTCTCTGAAATGAGTTCCTTCCCCTAGAACCCCTGCCCCTACTAGTTGCTCGTTGAGATGGCCTTGGGCCTACCTGCGTCGTTGGTGATGAATGAGATGCTGCACCTGCTACCATTGAAATCCTTGTGGATACTGTCCTTGCTATGACTCTGTTACCATATGGAGGTGACCTTGAGCCCCCTCCCCAAGGAAATGTCCTAGGGGACTTCCCCACAAACCTAGGATGATGCAGAAAGGTTGTTCTCATACCTCTGGTTAGGTTCATCTGTTCCTTCGCATAACACGCATTTTCCACAGCTTCCGCTACTAAAGACGGTTTCCACATCTGCACCATAGCCCTTATCTTAGGGTTCAACCCATAGACAAAGAATTCTTCCTGTCATTGGTCATTATCCATATATGAAACATACTTGACCAATTCCATAAAACTAATCTCATATTCTTCTATGATCCTGTTTTCCTGTACTAGAGCATGAAATGCTCCTACATGTTGTTCCTCATAGTAGGCTGGTAGATATTTCCTTTGGAACCTCTCCTCGAAAAGTTCCCAAGATATGGTGTCCGGGGTAAGATGCAGTTTCCTTTCTAGGTTTCCCCACCAGTTCAAGGCATTATCTCTCGACTAAAAAATTACTATCTTTGCCTTTGAAGTGGATGCATAGTCCCTTAAGGAAAAACACCTTGTCATGCATTCCAACCATCCTTCTGCGCGTTAACTGGCGCAACCCCCGACAAACTCTGAAAGTTTGATCTATTGTAGTTCTCTAGTGATGTCTTTGGGTGGAGGTCCTCCCCCTGAATCCCTTGAAACTTCTAGATTACCC
Organism: Picea glauca; assembly: GCA_000966675.3. Classification (NCBI taxonomy): domain Eukaryota; kingdom Viridiplantae; phylum Streptophyta; class Pinopsida; order Pinales; family Pinaceae; genus Picea; species Picea glauca. The sequence continues at coordinate 148,872 of JZKD02S0785356.1, read as the reverse complement.
GTTCTAGATGGTGTGGGCTCCACTTTGATCCCTTCTAGTTGTCACCCCTTTAAAGTCTCATTTATGGCCTCCAAAGAGCTCAGTATGAGAGCTAGTTTAGGCGATGGTGTTGGCAGTGTTGGCAGTGCCTATGACGATGCTCCTCTACCTTGATTCCCTTGATTCCTAACCATCCAGTATGATTTAACCTGCATCAACCAAAGTTGTCAAGGTGAGTTCAAGGACATTCCACATTTGCGCAACTTAACTAGAAAACAGGGTTAGGCATTACTCTCTTTAGGGGAGGTGTCTAGGTTAGGGATAAAGCATATAAGCTTGATTTCTTCACCTAATAAAACTATCGACTCCCTCATCCGGTAGCTATGCTAGCTTTTCACCATACTAGTCAATTTCTCTAACTTACCTGCCTAGTGCGCATGAAGCCCCCTCCCTCTTATCTTGTTCTAAGTCCTTATACTTTGCATTTACAACTAATTAAGCTGACTTCCAAACTAATGTTGATGAAATGAGTCTAAGGATATCCTTAGATGCTTGAATCGTGGGATTTCCTTGGCACGTTGTACATATGCATTGAATTGTGTGTCTCGGTGGCTATAGGTGCGAGTCTTGAGGATTGTAGAGTGGCTTTCAGGCATTGGATCTTAGCACTTGTGTGCTATGGTTATGTATTTCTTCTTGACTTGTGGTCGTATGATGTAGTGAGCCTAAGGCGATGCATTGAATCTTGGTGCTTGGCTTTGACTGGTGGAATGGAATGGAGGGACTTGGCACTTGGCTCGGTGGTTGAGGGCATGAAACTCAGTGTTTGGTTAACATGGATAATTGGAGATTATACTTCAGGATAGTATTTTATGACCATTAATTTATTTATGTATAAGAATTTATTTTATAACAACTCATGTGTGGCGCATCGGTGTTTGTTTGTTTTCCAAGGCTTGGACTATGGTGAGATGTCGTGGGTTCAAAACCTGTTTGCTCCAACAAAATTTAATCTAATCCAATATAAATTTTATTTGAATCATATGTTATGTTAATTGCACTTTTTAATTAATTAATCATTTAATTAATTAATCTTTCTTATTAATCATTTAATCATTTAATTAATTAACCACTAGTCATTTAATCCATTAATCAATATTTAATTAATATTATTAATGCTTGTAATAAAGTTAAAATTTGGCACCTGGGGGGGCAACTCAATTGGCAAGTGTCGTGAAAATGAATTTCCATGAGGTTTCGAGTTCAACTACCCCCGACTTACAATTTGTGTCGTGTAAGGGGCATCCTGGTCATACCTAGAGGTTATAGTGGTAGCAGTTGGATAACACGGCCACGTGTAACACGAGCACATGCCCAACTAGTTGTTGATTCTGCCAGACATAATAAATAAATAAATAAATAAAGTTAAAATTTGAAATTAATTTTTTTTTTAATTGGAATTAATCATTCTAAAATTTAAAATACAATTAAAACAAGTAATTATAATACAATTTTAATAATTCAACATAATTTAAAACAAAATATAATAAATAACATAAAAAAAAATTAATAAAAAAAATAATAAAAAAATAATAATTAAAAAAAATATCTAAGGTCGGGAAATGGGTCTTCGCATGAGGCCCATGTGCCCCCTCCCCCTGGTGCTCATCCCTTAACCCTAATCTCTTCCTTCTTATCTCTTCAAACCCTACCCTTCTCCCCTTTACATTTGGTTTTTTGTTTTTGAAGCGTTTAAGGTAAGGATGAGACTGGCGGCCATGGCCATCTCCCTGCTCGGTCGACCCTGGTATCCTCAAGTTCCAGGAATGGAGGGCATGTTGAGCACAGTGGCGCATTCCCTCTGTTCCTCGGTGGCTTGGTGTTTGGCTTGGGCGTTGGCTTGTTTGTATTGTGGGATTTTCATTTTCATTTTTTTTTTGTTGAACTCTTTTGGCGCTACTTGATTTTAAGTTGCTTGTTGTAAGAAACGGTCGCATCCAGTAATGGTGTATAATATTTGAGATCTGAGTATTTAATGTGGAATATAAAATAATTACTTAGGGCATGTCATTGCTAAACCCTACATTTTATTTAGATGCTTTGTGCTTAGTTAGATATGTGTCCCAGTGATGTTTACATAGTTTGAGATCTGAGCATTTTATGCTGAACATGAACTCATACTAAGGGCTTGAGGATAGTAGTTGAAAATTTAGCTCATTTAGTTGACTACTAGGTAACCTTTAATGAGCCACATGTGTTTTCCATGCTGACATACTACGCGGGAGCTTGGCCTGGAGATCATCTTGATTTGCTTGAAGTTGCAACTGCTATTATGCCTCAAGGTGTATTTAACCATGTTATGCACTAGATGGTTGTGGCACATTCAAAAGCTTTTGATCTTATTCATGATTTCAGCAATAACCCATTATTGAGAGAAAGAGTGGTAATATCACACAATGTTTCGTTCATGCGTCCTTATGGGATTTTTGATGTTCTAGCAGTGGTTTTGAGAAATTCAATGATAGTGTTTCCATATGTGGATAGCATCTCCGACAAGCTTGATTTTCTTGATATAAATTACTATGGCCAGGAAGTGCTTTCAGCACTAGGCTTCAAGCTAGTGAATAATGATGAGTATAGTGAATCAGGGAGAGCTGTTTATCCAGATGGCTTGTATCGGATGCTGCTTAAATTTCATGAGAGATATAAACATTTGAATATTCCATTTATCATTACAAAGAATGGTGTTTTTGATGCAACTGATTCAATTCGTCAACCTTACATTTTAGAGCATCTTTTGGCTGTACGTGCAGCCATGGAAAAGGGTGTACAAGTTCTTGGTTATCTATTCTGGAAAACATCTGAAAATTGGGAATGGGAAGATGGTTATGGTCCAAAGTTTGGATTGGTAGCTATAGACCGCACAAACAACCTTTCTTGGATTCCTCGCCCATCTTATTTTCTCTTCAGTGAGGTGGTCAAAATGGGCAAAGTTACTCAACAACAAAGAGAAATTGCATGGAATGAACTCCAGATCATTGCTGCTCAGGGGAAGACACGACCTGCTTATCGGGAAGTGAATAAACTCGGTCTTATGTATTCTGGGGGTTTGGGGTCAAATCTAGTAAGCTCTTCTGCGCTGGATTTGTTGCCTACATTTTTTTTTTTTAAACATTCTTGCTAGCTGTCTACATGGAGGAAATGGAATTTCAGGTAAATAGATTAGAGGATGTATTTACCTCATCTCAGCAGTGACTTTCTTATCCACTACCATGATATTGCAGGTTGTGAGAGTGAATAAGTATCCGACCCCATTATCCCTAGCATCAATTACTGGTATTCTAGGTTCCATTCAGACTGTTGTCCTAACAACGGTTCTGGACAGAGGAATCAAGCCCACGTCATGGGTATTAGATAGGAGCGGGATTTTGACTATAGTCTATGCAGGAATCACTTGCAATGGAATCACACTTTCATTACAATTGTGGTGTATGAAGAAATGAGGGCTCGTATTCATTATAATATTCAACCTAGTGGCTATTGTGTGTTTGGCAATATTATCATCTTTGTTTCTGGGAGACACGCTGCATCTGGGAAGGTAAGTGGTTAGATTTTTAGTTTATCTATTAGAAAAGTTGCATGTGAAGGAGCATGTAGTGTGCATGCATTAATTTTTTTTTTTTTTTTAATTTAAGTTTACATGCATCTGCTAGGAAAGGCGCATGCATCCTTACTCAATTTAGTAAAGAGCACACAACCTAGTAGGTAAGGTGCAAATCCAAAGATGCAAGTGTTAGATATATTTATATAATCTCTAAAACAATACCCTTCTCAGTTTTATAAGAGAAAGGTTGGGGTACAGATCTCTTATTCAGTTTTCAGTTCTTCAGTAAGTAGTTCATTGTCTTCCTGTAGCATATTTTCATGTTTTTCTTGGGTTTCTTGTATATGACATCTTGTTTTGTTTGATATCGCTGATTTATTTTGTTTTAATTCATTTTGGGTTGGCACTTTGTTTGTTTATTTCGAGTTGGGACTAGATACTTATTTGCTTGTTGGGATTGTTCTTGCTATTTTGTTGATTATATTTCCTAGTTATGTTATTTTTTTCTTTAAAGGCTTCATAAAATCTCCCTGAGATTGGTGGGAAG